>JAQZBX010043265.1:0-21729 GCA_029593785.1 Cabassous unicinctus | reverse complement strand
GGAACACAGACAAAGACACAACAAAAAGTTTTAGCAAATGACTGCTTTATTACTTAAATAGCATCAAGGGTCCAAAAGAGCAGGACAAAAGATCTTATTGTGGCTGGTTTCCTAGGAAGGCCAACTGCTCATGAGGGTCTGTGGATGGCAGCTCTAAATGCCCCACTTGGCACCAGAGAAGAGAGACCCTGTGTGTATAACCCTAGAAGGATGGAGATGTGCCACTGTGAGTTCTGCCCAGATAAACAGCTTGGGCTGCTTGTTCCTGGTTTTTGGATTTAAGATGTGGTCAGATCTTTCCATTAGATCTAATATCTCCCTCAGGCTTAGGGAGGAAACATATTTTATCATCTGCACATAATAGGAAAGGAGGTTGTGGTAGGCAAGGGTTGGGACCTCAAAACTGATCATGTTTTTAGCATGTACTAAAGAGAAAGAGCAAAGATATATACATTAGTAATATAAACATGTTCATTGTAGAGCGTTATCCCCATTATTAAGTCTTTCCTTCCTTCCTTCTTTACTTTTCTTTTTGTTTTTTCTTGAACTCATTCCCAAAACTCTCTAAAAAACATATTATTTTGTTTTAGGCTTAATTAGACTCAGAGGACAGTAATGGGAAACTGTTCAAGAATAAGCATGTGTGTCCTAGAAGGTGACTCATGACCCACAATTGAAAGTTGTTTATTTTCCTGCTTCTCACTTACTTGTTTAGCATCAGTTGAAATCTAATTATCATCACACTCACTCTGCTGGATGCTCACCTCAAGACTCACATATATTTTTTCCTTTGATTTTTTCCCTCTTGGAAATATCTTTACTACTACATGCATCCCTAAATTGTGGTTATTCTGGTACTGGGGACAAAACCATTTCCTACAACTGCTGTGTCACTGAATTATTTTTTTGCCATCCTTGGAACATCTGAATTTTACCTGCTGGCAGCCATGTCCTATGACTGCTATATTACTATCTGTAAGCCCCTGCACTACAGAGCCATCATGAACAGCAAAATCTGCACACAACTTGTCCTCATTTGTTGGTTTCCTGGGTTCTTTACCATCTTTCCATCTTTTACCTTGGGTCTAAACCTTGACTTCTGCGCCTCTAACATTGTTGATCACCTCTAACATTGTTGATCTCCTGCAGATCTCCTGCTCAGATACACAGCTTATTGAGATGATAGGTTTTATCTCAGCTTCCATGACACTTGTGGTCACATTGGTAATGGTGATAATATTATACACCTTCATTGCAGTGACATTTCTAAAAGTCCCTTCAACTCATCAGAGGATAAAAAAACTTTCCCTCTGTTCTTCCCTCACGATTGTGATCTCCTTTTCTTATGGCAGCTGTATCTTCATATACCTTAAACCATCTGTCAAACAATGAATTTATTTTTCAAAAGGAATTGCAGTGCTAATATCTCATTTGCCCCATTTTTGAATCCTTTCATCTACGCTCTGAGGAATCAACAATTGAAGAAAGGTTTCATGAATGTGATGTAAAAGGTTGTTTCTTTATCCAAAAATTTAATGTATTGCTCTGTTATGTAAAGGAAATGACTAAAGCAAATTGAATATTGTGATATTATCCTTTAAAATATTCTAATAACTTTTCAACTGTTCTTGCATTTATTTGATTTTATCTTATTTTTTTCAAGCTGTATATTTAAAGTATTTTTATTCTCATAACATATATACCACCAAAATTTTTCCCTTTTAACCACATTCACATATATAATTAGTTGCTATCATTTAAATTCACAATGTTGTGCTGCCACCACACCATTAAACTTTAGTTTTCAATACAAGTTTTCATTACTAATATGTTAATTTTCATTATATTTTCATTAGGGAATTTTTCTCATTTCATTTTCTTTTGGATATCTGAATGAAGTGAAGTTAAATTTTTCAAATGTGTAATTTCATCTATTAAGCATTCTAGTTTATCAAGACTATAAAATATTTCATTACAATTATATTTAATGCAATATATAATCCAGAACTTATTATATCCTATATAAATAGTTTCACCTGCTACAAAATCTTTAAAACTAGTATTCCATATACCTTTGTGTCATATTACCATATTAGATTCAAAATTTAAAAGTTTGTCATAGAGTATAACCATTACTGTTGCTGATGTCTTTTAAAATATTAGAAAAAATTCTAGTTATATACTTCCTAAGAGTTACCTCCTGAAAGGCTCCTTGTTGCTCAAATGTGGCCTCTCTAAGCCAAACTCAAGAGCAAAATTGACATTTCATGACCTTATTTGAGACCCAAACTGACTGCTTCTACTCTCATTTTCATGCAGCAGCCTCCAAGACTCATCCTTCTTTTCTCTTTTGTGCTAGTAGCTCATATGGTATTTTGTTCCTTTCACTTATAAAACTTTGCTGTAGTACAGTTCACTGTGTTCCATCTCTTTCTCTCTTTGGTAACCTCATAATGAATATGCCAAATTGGTTTTATATCTGTTTGGTTCACTCAGAAAAGCAAACTGCTCCAAATATGCTGGAAACTAAGGGTGTAATAAATGAATTAAAACTTTTAAGAATGTTGGAAGAGCTGAGGGAACAAAAGTCAATTATGTTGCTGTAGAATATTTCAGCCCCAGATAAAGGTTGGAGAAACCAATATCAAAGATGTCAGGTTGAAGCCTAAAGAGAATGGTTCAGAAAATCTTAGAGGGATAGGGCAGTGACTCTCAGTAATTTCTGAGAAAGCTCTTGCCAATAATCTTAACAATGAATAGTTCCCAAAGACTTCCTGGGAAGCCATTAGGAATCACATCTTTTCTCAACAGTCTCTTAACAGTGCTTCCTGACAATAATAGCCACAGTTTCTCTTCCAATTTCCAAATTTTGCACAAAATTGGAAAACTGTAATTTGAAACCATACAGGGAAGGGAATTCTGCACCTACAGAAGTAAGAAGGTCATAGATGTTGTCAACCTGACAGAAGGCATTTCAGTGCAGATATTTTGAAAATAACTAAGGGCAGGGTATCAGAAGTTGCAATTCATTGCACCACTGGCTTTCCCTGAAGAAAGATGTCAGTTTTATGAGCAGAATAAGAAGAAATGAGTTGACTTTTGCACCTTCTTTTCTATTTATCTTTATTTTATATGAACTTTTTGAAATTTCCAGATATGATGAAAGCTTAATTCCTCAAAGTCATTCATGCATTGGAAAACATATTACTACAGGGCAGTGTAGATTAGTTTCTGATTGAGGGAAGAATTGGGTGAAAGAATAATAAAGTTAGTGTAATAAATTATTGTATTAGCAAAATAATTTAATGTTTTCATTAGTCAAGAAAAGGTCTAGCTATTAAAGCTCTAGATTTATGTCCTAGAAGGAACAAGACTTCTACTGGAAATTGTTCTTGGATAAATTATTTTGAATCAGTACATCTTAGACCACTGGAAAGAGAACTATGTTTATTCATTTGATCATTCACACAATACCTCAGCGAATAATTACCAAACTCTAAGACCTTGCAATTATAAACGTGGGAATGAGAGATATGCTCCTTGAAATCAATATTTATAATTCATTGTTCAGAGAGAATGAGAACCACATAATCCACACTTCACAACAGAAGAAGTTTTGTATTTGAAACTTACAGTAGAAACCATGAAGAGTTTATAGAGTCTGAGATATTTTCCTTTATAAACTTTCTTTTACATCTGATCACTTACAGCAATAAAGCAGTTAAACGTGTGAACCATGAGTAATTGAAGCTTCAATTACTAAAATCTTAGAGGGTCTTTCCAGTCCAGAAGATCATTCCGATAAGCCCAAGTGAACTTGGAACACTAGGAAGGTGTTTTCTGCTGCCCAGTGACTTCACAAACTCTGGGCAGACCTCCTTACAATCTACAGAGGCAACGTAAAACCAATTTGAAACATGTAACCTTTAATCATGGTCAAAATGATTCATTTAGCGTGATAATTTCTGTGGGCTAATCAATAATCCTGTTTTTTAGGGCTTGTTATGTTTAGAGATGAAGCTAGCAGAACAAAAGGAAAAGAGAAAGTTTGGAGTAGAATACTAGAAAAAATAATTTGCAATAGTCTTAGAATATTCCCAGACACACTCAATGAAAATTAGTGTCATTATTTTAGTAATAAAAATAGCTTATTGATTTGGAGACTAAATGAAATTTTCTGTTGCCAATGAATTGCTCTAAAATCCCAGTCAATGCATAACATATTAGAATCACCAACAGTGGCCAGATGCATACGTGGCTTATTAAATAGTGGAAGTATTGACCTTATTATCATGAACAATGGAGTGGAGTAGGGGAGAGATACAGTGATACCACCTCCTCGGTGTCAAATTAATAGCTGGAAAACTTGCACAAAGAAAATGTGTCTTTTTTAATGGATGCTTGCTGATGTATTGAATATGCAGATCCGTACTAGGACTGAAAAAGCAGAAGAGACTGTGCATTATTTCTATGGGTCACCATAATTTAATATAATTATTTTAGTTGGAAAAGAAATGGAGAGCTGACAAAAATTTAGGTTTATTAAACAAACATTGTATCATGATTTCTACATTGACACTATGTGGATTTATTTTAAAGGAAAAGTAAAAAAAACAGTTGTGTTCATATAGACATAGATTCCATTTATTATATGTGTACTTATTCATCAACACATATTCATTTTATGCCTATACATTTTTCAAGCTTTGTTGAGGTAAGGTATACTATGAACTACATTTATGTATTGTGCATATGTGATAAACTTTGATAAATGCATAAAATAGTTCACATTTCCTAATAATTACATAAAACTAAAAACACCACAACAATCAAGAAAACTCACATACCCATCATCCCCAAAAGTTTCCCATCACAACTTTTTAATCTATTATTATGTCCCCACTGCCATCCTCCTTCAAGTACCATTTGTCTGCTTTCTGTTCTGAAAGATTGGTTAGCAATTTCTAGAATATCATATGAATGGAATAATATAGTATTAATTTCCATGAACTTTCTTAAGTTGGCCAATTATTTTGAGAGTCACCCATGTTATAATCATATCGATAGAACTTTCTTTTTATTGCTAACTAGCGCTCAATTGTATTAACCT
Source organism: Cabassous unicinctus (assembly GCA_029593785.1). NCBI lineage: Eukaryota > Metazoa > Chordata > Mammalia > Cingulata > Chlamyphoridae > Cabassous > Cabassous unicinctus. The sequence goes on along the minus strand of JAQZBX010043265.1, from coordinate 16,619 downwards.
ATCACAGCTCATTTTTCTTTCACCTGTTGATGGGCATTAAGTTCTCCTTCAGCTTATGGCCATTAAAAATAAAGCTGTTAACAACATTTGACTTCAAGTCTTTGTGTGGTCATATGCTGTCCTTTCTCTTGGGTAAACCCCAAGAAGCTCAATGCTTGGGCTATATGGTAAATATATTCTTAAATTTTTAAGAAATTGCGAAACTGTTTTCCAAAGTGTTTGCGCAGTTTTAGATTCTCAGGTGCAGTGTCTATGACTTTTATTTCTCCATGTCTTTTCCAGAACTTGGTATTGTAATATATTTATTTATAATCTTTCTATGTGGTATGTATTTGTATCCCATTGTGATTTTAATTTCACCTACCTAATGACTAATAATTTCACCTTTCTAATGTATATTTGCCATTTGTATATTTTTTTCAGGTAAGTTGTTTAAATTTTGCCATTTTAAGAATTTTGGTTTTTATTTAGCTTGTATTTTTTTATTTTTTTGAAATTTTATAGAGCAGTCTTTTTCCAAATGTGTGGTTTGTAAATATTTTCCCCATGTTGGATGTTTGTGTGTTAATTCATTTTTCAATATTTTCTTCTGGAATTTTTTTGAGTTTAGTTTTATATTTATATCAAATATCCATTTTGAGTTAATTCTTTATGGTATGAGTTGTGGATAATGGATAATAATTTTGTATATGATTAGCTAATTTTCCAGCACTATTTGTTGAAAATAAAGACACCCCAAACAAAGAATTATTAGGCCCAAAATCTTAATTGTATTAAGGATGAGAATCTCTGATCAAACAGACTAGGTTTTTCCTGATAAAAGAATTTTCAAGCTTATGTAAAATTAGGACCTGCAAGGCCTTAGGGTCTTGGTTGACTTGCAATTATTAGGTTCCTTCTGAATGTTTACAAGTAGGTCTGACCTAATCAAAACCACCACTGGTATCACCAAGGAGAGAAAGTGTAAGCTACATATCTCCTGCTAACACCTTCCTCTCTGTAAATATAGTGTACAATGGTCCTTCTCAAAACTGAGAAATTGTTATAAAAAAATTACACTTGGAAATGTAGCAAGATTTAACAGTAAATTTTAAATCATGTAATTTTCAAGAGTAAATTTAATTCTGTGATTGAAGCAGAACAAGAATTATTTGCTATTAATGCAGTCTAAAAAATAAGCAGTAAAGAATCAAACACAAATTAGAACTTAATGTTTCCTTGTGGTAAACAAGAAGAATGTTTTTCTGACTTTTTCTATAATACTTTAAATCAGAATGTGAAGAGATGGTGACAACATCTATTACTGCAGCCAGAAATTTAATCATTTTTATGCATTACTTTGTCTTGAAATGTGATAATGAGAATAACAATGAATGTGGAGATGGTGATAAAAATGAAGATATATTGGTTGACCTGTGAACAGAAGTCTCAAATCACTGACTGTGGTCATGTTCTAAGGAACATACCTAGGATTGGGCATGAGTTTCCTCAGGGTAAAAATAAATGCATGAAATGGCATTGGCATACTAAAATCAAACGATGATATAATTTTATACTTTAAACACATAATTCCCAAAATGAATAGATTTTTATAAGTAATGAAGAAGAAATACAAATTTATTGTATTTCAGATTTATTGAAAAAATATCTCCTCTAGTCTAAAACTTTGTGTCGCTTTTTCTCTCTGTCTCTACCATTTCCCTTTCTCTTTTACTTTCTTTGTTTCTGCTCACACTCTTTTTATTCAGATGCATTAGTTTTCCAAACATACAATAAAATTAAAATCTGGAGGCAAGTTTTTTTCTTCACAGGATATGAAACCATTGTCTTAATTCAAAAGCAGAAGATAATTATAAGAATTGCTACATACTGTACATACATAATGTCTGAAGTCAAAGTAATGATTACTCTGAGATCTCAGGCACTTCTATTTTGCAATTGAGAAATACTTCTGAGAGGATCAGTTGAACATGTGCTATAAGTAATAGCCTTCCAGATGTCATGAGAAAATAGCTCTCCTACTTACTTTAACTTGGAGAGATTCCATGTAATATGACCTGGACCATGGGTGAAGACAGTTCTAGGGTCTGTTAAATGAGAACATCAACACTGATTGGTCACTTTCTAGAGGGAGGATTCCATCATGTGAAGAAAGACTTTAATTATAAAAATATCTAGGGAAGAAGGAATGGGCAGGAAGTAGAACATTCATAATTTGTTATGGTTTATAACCTATGGCACTATTATGAAATCTCAGATAAAAACAAAACACTTTATTCCTCTTTTGCGCTTTTTGAGACTGACCTTGCTTACAGGTGATCTAGGGCTTAAAAACACAGAAACATACACACACACACATTGCATATATATATAAATGGCTTCTGGCAATTACATATATGATGGAGAGATGGAATTGGAAGTTGAAGGAAGAACAGCATCTCTCATTTCCCTAAGGATAAATGCGTGACTTACAAGTATGTAAAAAAAATCACCAATTAGAATGCAAACCAAACACTAAGATCCATCAAGCAAGAAGGCAGCAGATTAAAATATGATATATCTATCTCTTGGATTACCTTGATAGACCTTCTATATTTGGATAACTGTTCATCCTTTTAATTTCTATGCCATTAGGAATCCTTTTAGGTGATTTGAGAACAATTCCTTAAGTTCATTTAATGCATATATAGTGGAGATTGAAATAGGGAGTTAGTGGACTGGAAGTAACCTCATCTCCTCCCACTCCTTTATCTCCACCATCTAAAAGTTTCATAAAATCTCCCATTTCTTTCTTCTAAATATCTTTGACTCTATTGCATAATTCTAGACCCATGATCACATTTATGTACTAAACTTCAAAATTTCTCAGAAGTTTAAAGCAATGCCCCCTTCACTTGTTCCCCTGATTCTAAGATGGCCCATATTCAATATAATTGCAATAAAAATCTTACAAAAGTATTCAAGCTGAACATTAAAAGTCCCATCATAAACACACTTCTAATGACTTCTCTTTTTCAGAAATACCAGGTAATAAATACAACTTAAAAATAAACTGAGCTGCATATTAAACATATGATACACTGTCTGTATTCCAGATTTACTGACAAAGAAGCACTAGTCGAGAACTTGAAATACATTTACAAATATATCTATGTAATTCTTATAAAAAAAAGAGCTGTGCAAATTATTTAAATCAAAATACTTAAGTCAAAATACTTTTCTGGCACATAGATTGTTTCATGTGTAAGTCTTCCAACCTCTCCAGGGTTGTTGTCTCCTCTACCTTCACAAGAAGATTGTCTTGATTTTGCCAGAGAGTGATCACAAATACCACAAAATGATTCTGGTTTAAACAACAGGAATTTATTTGCTCACAGTTTCAGAGGCTACAAGATTTGTTTCATCCAGAAGTATTCTGAGTGGCCAACAATTTAGAGGTTCATTGGCTTTTCTGTCATACGACAATGTCCTTTCCTTTCTTTGCCATTAAGTTTAGACTTCCAGCTTCCAACTCATCCCCATGTCTTTCTCTCTCTGTGTCTAAAGTTCTTCTAAAGTATTCCATTAATCCAGATTAGGACACAAACTAATTCACTAGGGCTACACCTTGTCTAAATAACATCTACAGGAGATCCTTATTACAATGGGTTCACACCCACAAGAATGTGGATCACAACCAAGAACATGTCTAAATTGGGGTACAGAGGTTAATCCACCATACACATCAAGCATTAGTTTAATCACATTCCTGAATTTCTGAAATAAGTGCTATTTCTTACTGAGTGGTGTACAATTTTAATAGCATTAAATCAATTGACTTAACTATGAGACAGAGATTGCATTTCTCCTCCTTTACATGAGGAGACATAGGCATAAATATCTGAGTAACCTGTGCAGTGTCCCACAATGTATATGCAATGAAGCCTTTACTAACTCTAGGCTACATGACTCAAAACCTTGCTGTATAACCATCAGACATACGCTCTCTCCAAACAATTTTTCTATCGAACACCTCTGTGTTATTAACTTATATTTCTATTTCAATCTTCTTTCCTTATGGATATTGTTAGTTTCATTAAATCATTACTTTTTCTGTAAGGCTTCTCTGGTATCCAAAATTTCTTAGAAGCCTTTCCTATTTATAGCATTATATTTTTGTAGACATTTGTTATAACCCTAATCTGACACTATATGGTAACATATGCTTTATGTGTTTGGCTCCTTCAGGAAAAGCCAATTTTAGATACGGATTAAATCTTTCACAATATATGGAGCAAGCTAGATATTGAATAAATATATGTGTAATTAATTAACAAATGACACAAAGCACTTTACATTTATTGCACATGTTGTTCTAAGTCATGGTTTCTGGAAACAAATTTACTGAAGTGATGTTATATAAAATTTGGAATAAAAAGAAGTTGAATCAAGTAAGTTTACTGTAGCAAGCTGGAATTTATTCACAATGAAGAGTACTAAATAAGGTTGGAACTGAGCTACAAGATTCTTAAAAAAAATCTCATGTATAAGATAATCAGTGAGGTAAATAAACATGATCAGAACAAATGTATGAATTACTTTTCAGTTTTTACTGTAAGGTTTTATTTTTATCATATATTTAAAATAAGTTTTGTGAAAAACACAAAATCTTTTATAGCATATCTCTGAAAAAGTATTTGACCTGCTGGTTTCTTAGAGTGTAAATGAAGGGATTTAGTAAAACTAAAAATGAGATATAGAGATAGAGAGCAAAGCTACACCTTTGGATATAATCACTCTTTCTTTTGCAGATGATTTGAAATATATGAAGATACAGCAGCTATAAGTCAAGGAGATGACTAACATGTGGGAAGAAGAGGTGAAGAAAGCTTTGATTCTTTGGTGTGCAGAGGGGAATTTCAGAATCATCTTAATGATGTAAGAGTAAGAGAGAATCACTAACAACAAAGTGACCACAAGTGTCACCATGGCTTAAACAAAAGACATCAATTCTAGGACATGTGTATTTGTGCATGAGATCTCAAGGAGAAGGGAATTTTCACACACAAAGGGATCAATGACTTTGGAAGCACAGAAATCCAATTGTAGTCCCATGGCCAATGGGGGAAATATGATTAGGAATCCAGTTACCCAGGAGCTGAGGCCCAGTTGGAAACACATTTTGCTGTTCATAATTATTGGGTAATGCAGCTGTTTGCAGAATGCAACATAGCGGTTATAGGACATGGCAGCCATCAGGTAGAATTCTGTAACACCATATTAAAGGATAAAACATAATTGAGCTGCACAATTATTATAAGAAATGGTTTTGTCTTTAGCAACAATGGTTTTCAGGAATCTGGGAATGTACACTGTTATGAATATGATTTCCAAAAAGGAGAAATTTCGGGGAAAGAAATACATTGGGGTTTTGAGATGCGGATCCAATGCTGAGAAGGATAATGACTAAGTTCCCCATCAGGCTCAAGGTGTAGTTAAGAAAGAGAAATAGGAAAATCACAATTTGCAATTGTGGGTCATCTGTCAGTCCTACCAGAATGTACTGTATTTCCATTGATTGGTTCTTCATTTCTCTTTTGTGACCCTTATCAAATCTATACAGAAAAAGGAGAACAAAATTGTAAATATCTACCTGCATAAAGACACAAACTCTCCCACATTCTAGCACATGTTCTCCAAAAGCAGAGAAAGATACATATTCTCAAATATATCAATTTTAAAATGTTTTCCCCAGTTTGACATAGCAGATGACATAAATACATGCCATTTGTCAATTCAAAATTGCTTCCAAATCCTTAGATATCGTTATAATTTTCCTCAAAATTTTTTCTGTAGACCCTGAATTTCTTTGGCCATTTTAGCCATTTTAACCAATCATTTCATAATGCACATTACTGTGCATGTATACTTTAAAAAGAAGAAGCAGATTATTTATTTAATTTTTATATTTATCTTCTTTATATATTTCATTGCAACCCACTCCTTCTATTACGTCTTCATAAAAAAATAATTTATTTTAATTCACACAGAATAGATACATTTTAACCTTTCATAGTAATTATTTTAATTATATTTGCATACTTCGATGTACAAAATATATTTGCTTATATTTTCATTTAATTATTCTCTTTAAAACTCATTACTATGTAAAAAGTAGGAGGTATTCTAAATCTAAATTTTTAGAGAACACAATTAACCACAGATAAAAGAAATCAAAGAAAAATGAAATAATTCTATTTTACCTGTACTCCTTTTACTATCACATTCAGGTTATTTGTAACTCCAATTCCGTTTTTCATTATACCTGTGTAAACTGTAATAATTTGACTTGGATTTTAGAATGATTATCAGAAAGATTTTTTGAAACCAGGGTTTGTGTTTCTATTATAATTCTCATGCTACTTAATGACTAAGACACTATTGATTTCCAACTGTTAGTTAAAGATCCTAATTTCAAGAGTTTTGAAATATTCTCTCCACTGAAAGTATACCATGACTCTTACCCATTTTCTGGATTGGCAATATGCAAATAGCCAATTGTTTTCAGAATATAGTACAAATAATGCAAAGCAAAACTTGAGAGAAACAAACAAGTAATGTATTTTAATTAAATATATTTTATCTTATTTTCAACTCTTTTGAAATTATTCTTGTATGTTTCTACATAATTTTGACACTTTTCACTTTTTCCATATTCTTTGTAAAACTACTGAATAACCAAGAAATAATTATATTTTTTATCCATTTTATATACAATTATTCTATTACCACGTGTATTCCTATTCTGTTATGTTGGACAAGCCAGGCTTATTCCTTATATGTGTTATATGTGGAATTTTAAGTGAAATGGTTGACTAAAGATATTCTCTGAAAAATCAGAAGTTTTCATTATCTTTATTATTTTCCATTTTCCCTTTTTAATATTGTTATCCTTATATTATTTTACTCTCACCTAGAAATAAATAACACTAAGAGTTTATATGCTTAATGTGATTTTCCAAAGCAGATATTACTGAATAATTTTAATATTTTTAATGAGTACTGATGACTTCAAAGCATCAGCTGCAATGATCATAAACTTTTGTATAAATATATATTTCAATCTCTGTCATCCTAAGTCTTCTATTTTTCTCATACTCGTGATTTGAAAAGAAGTTTCTAGGAGTTATTCAATCTATTTCTGTTAGTATGTTAGTCTAATAGTCTGTTCTAGAGTGATGATTTCTAAAATTCTAGTGAGAATTTGCTTCTTATTTTGTCCATATGGGTTCACAGTGCAGCAACTATTTATAAAAATAGTCAAAGAAAATGAATCATAAATTCAGCAATATACAAATAAAATACATGGCAACACCTATTATATACATTACTTTAAAATCTCTTTCATTTAAAAAACACTTATAAAGCATTGAAAGTCAGTAGTCAAATTAAACTCCCTGGATTTGACTTCCTGGTTATCTGCCTTAAATTCTGACTTTGAAGTAAATTTAAAATTACAGCTTACATAACTTCTTGACATATTTTGCATCGATTCTTCCCTATTTATGCATGGAAGAGAAATGCAGTAACATTAATAACAGATATATGCATTTTTAAGACCATATTTTATTTTTGCAATAAAGGTCTTTATTACCAATGATTTTTATAGGAACAAGTAATGTGTACAAATAATGCACAAATATAGATTTTCCACTTCCCTCAAAACTTTATTCATCACGAACCCTGGAATTCAGATATCAATAATTTTAAAGGACAGCCATCTTACATGCCAGATATGTTGGGTTTGTGAAATGTTGTTCTTAAAAACCTCCAGGAAATGCATTGCAACTGTTATTGATATCATTCCAGAACCTAAATATAGATAGGTATCATTAAAATTAAATAATAAAATAATGCAAAATATAGGAAAGAGAAAAAATCATATGACCAAAGGTAAGCAAGTTTTCCAAGTAATATGACATGCCAATTGTACACTTACAAAATGCTACAATTTTACCAATTTCTACTTTCTACACACTTAAGGGAATCTACTGAAATGGAATAAAGAAAAAAACATCTTAAGCACTACTGCACCAAATGTACTAATTATTTGCAATAAAACACACCACTGTGATCCATTTAAAATAAAAGCTGATGAGAAAGAATCACAGAGGAGTAACATAAATGATTTAAATAAGTCAGTAAATTATGTAAGAGTAACATTAGCAGTTTCACCTTCAGGAACAATTCTGGAATTTCCCCAGCTGGTTTGCAGCAACAAGAAATATTGTTTTGCTTCAAATAAGTGACAGAATCTATTTTATATTTTATTGAAAGCATTTTAAAATGAGACTTCGAGTGGTTAATTGGTGGAAACTGTTCAATATTTCAAGTGCATGGAGTTTTATCTGTTAAATAAATTTTTATGTTGATCCACCCAACAGTAAACAACACCAATGCATTTAATGGTGAAAAGATAAACTGTGGAATATACATATAATAGAATCATCTGTAAGTGGAATAAACTATTGATATATAAGAAACACGAATAAATCTCAAAAGCATTATGTCCAGTGAAAGAAGACAGATACAAAAGACCACTAAGTGATTCCACTTAAACATTTCTGTAAAAAGCTGAACTATGGAGACTGAAATTTGATCAACAGTTTAGTTTAGTAATAAAAGTAGCTTATTGATTTGGAGGCTAAATGAAATTTTCTGTTGCCAATGAATTGCTCTAAAATCCTAGTCAATGCATAACATATTAGAATCACCAACAGTGGCCAGAGGCATATGTGGCTTATTAAATGGTGGAAGTATTGACATTATTATCATGAAAAATGGAGTGGAGTAGGGGAGAGATACAGTGATACCACCTCCTCAGTGTCAAGTTAATAGCTAGAATACCTGCACAAAGAAAATGTGTCTTTCTTAATGGATGCTTGCTGGAGTATTGAATATGCAGATCCATACTAGGACTGAAAAAGCAGAAGAGACTGTGCATTATTTCCATGGGTCGCCATAATTTAATATAATTATTTTAGTTGGAAAAGAAGCTGGGAGCTCACAAAAATTTAGGTTTATAAAACAAACATTGTATCATGATTTCTACATTGACACTATGTGGATTTATTTTAAAGGTAAAGTGAAAAAAACAGTTGTGTTCATATAGACAAGATATATTCATTTTATGCCTATACATTTTTCAAGCTTTGTTGAGGTAAGGTATACTATGAACTACATTTATGTATAGTGCATATGTGATCAACCTTGATAAATGCATAAAATAGTTCACATTTCCTAATAATTACATAAAACTAAAAACACCGCAACAATCAAGAAAACCCACATACCCATCATCTCCAAAAGTTTCCCATCGCAACTTTTAAATCTATTATTATGTCCCCTCTGCCATCCTCCTTCAAGTACCATTTGTCTGCTTTCTGTTCTGAAAGATTGGTTAGCAATTTCTAGAATATCACAGGAATGGAATAATATAGTATTAATTTCCATGAACTTTCTTCACTCAGCCAATTATTTTGAGAGTCACCCATGTTATAATCATATGGATAGAACTTTCTTTTTATTGCTAACTAGCGCTCAATTATATTAACCTACCACAGCTCCTTTTTCTTTCACCTGTTGATGGGCATTAAGTTCTCCTTCAGCTTATGGCCATTAAAAATAAAGCTGTTAACAACATTTGACTTCAAGTCTTTGTGTGGTCATATGCTGTCCTTTCTCTTGGGTAAACCCCAAGAAGTTCAATGCTTGGGCTATATGGTAGATATATTCTTAAAGTTTTAAGAAATTGTGAAACTGTTTTCCAAAGTGTTTGCGCAGTTTTAGATTCTCAGGTGCAGTGTCTATGAATTTTATTTCTCCATGTCTTTTCCACAACTTGGTATTGTAATATATTTATTTATAATCTTTCTAAGTGGTAAATATTTGTATCCCATTGTGATTTTAATTTCACTTAACTAATGACTAATAATTTCACCTTTTTAATGTATATTTGCCATTTGTATATTTTTTTTCTGGTAAGTTGTTTAAATTTTGCCATTTTAAGAATCTGGTTTTTTTTTTTACTTGTATTTTTTAGTTTTTTTGAAATTTTATACAGCAGTATTTTTCCAGATGTGTGGTTTGTAAATATTTTCCCCATGTCTGATGTTTGTGTGTTAATTCATTTTTCAATATTTTCTTCTGGAATTTTTTTGAGTTTAGCCTTATATTTATATCAAAGGTCCATTTTGAGTTAATTCTTTATATGGTATGAGTTGTGGATAATGGATAATAATTTTGTATATGTTTAGCTAATCTTTCCAGCACTATTTGTTGAAAATAAAGACATCCCAAACAAAGAATTATTAGGCTCAAAATCTTAATTGTATTAAGGATGAGAATCTCTGATCAAACAGACTAGGTTTTTCCTGATAAAAGAATTTTCAAGCTTATGTAAAATTAGGACCTGCAAGGCCTTAGGGTCTTGGTTGCCTTGCAATTATTTGGTTCCTTCTGAATGTTTACAGGTAGGTCTGGCCTAATCAAAACCACCACTGGTATCACCAAGGAGAGAAAATGTGAGCTACATATCTGCTGTTAACTCCTTCACCTCTGTAATTATATCGTACAATGGTCCTTCTCAAAACTGAGAAATTGCTATGAAAAAATTACACTTGGAAATGTAGCAAGTTTTAACAGTAAATTTTAAATCATGTAATTTTCAAGAGTAAATTTTTACTCTGTTATTGAAGCAGAACAATAATTATATGCTATTAAGACAGTCTAAAAAATAAGCAGTAAAGAATCAAACACAAATGAGAATTTAATATTTTCTTGTGGTAAACAAGAAGAATGTTTTTCTGACTTTTTCTATAGTACTTTAAATAAGATTGTGAAGAGATCGTGACAACATCTATTACTGCAGCCAGAAATTTAATCATTTTTATGCATTAATTTGTCTTGAAATGTGGTAATGACAACAACAATGAATATGGAGGTGGTGATAAAAATGAAGATATATTGGTTGGCCTGTGAACAGAATTCTCAAATCACTGACTGTGGTCATGTTCTAAGGAACATACCTAGGATTGGGCATGAGTTTCCTCAGGGTAAAAATAAATGCATGAAATGGCATTGGCATAAAAAAATCAAATGATGATATAATTTTATACTTTAAACACATAATTCCCAAAATGAATAGATTTTTATAAGTAATGAGGAAGAAATACAAATTTATTGTATTTCAGATTTATTGAAAAAAAATCTCCTCTAGTCTAAAACTTTGTGTCGCTTTTTCTCTCTGTCTCTATCATCTCCCTTTCTCTTTTACTTTCTTAGTTTCTGCTCACACTCTTTTTATCAGGATACATTAGTTTTCCAAACATACAATAAAATTAAAATCTGGAGGCAAGTTTTTTTCTTCACAGGATATGAAACCATTGTCTTAATTCAAAAGCAGAAGATAATTATAAGAATTGCTACATACTGTACATACATAATGTCTGAAGTCAAAGTAATGATTACTCTGAGATCTCAGGCACTTCTACTTTTGCACTTGAGAAATACTTCTGAGAGGATCAGTTGAACATGTGCTATAAGTAATAGCCTTCCAGATGTCATGAGAAAATAGCTCTCCTACTTACTTTAACTTGGAGAGATTCCATGTAATATGACCTGGACCATGGGTGAAGACAGTTCTAGGGTCTGTTAAATGAGAACATCAACACTGATTGGTCACATTCTAGAGGGAGGATTCCATCATGTGAAGAAAAACTTTAATTATAAAAATATCTAAGGAAGAAGGAATGGGCAAGAAGCAGAACATTCATATTTTGTTATGGTTTATAACCTATGTCACTATTACCAAATCTCAGATAAAAACAAAACACTTTATTCCTCTTTTGCACTTTTTGAGATTGACCTTGCTTACAGGTGATCTAGGGCTTAAAAACACAGAAACATACACACACACACATTGCATATATATATATAAATGGCTTCTGGCAATTACATATATGATGGAGAGATGGAATTGGAAGTTGAAGGAAGAACAGCATCTCTCATTTCCCTAAGGATAAATGTGTGACTTACAAGTATGTAAAAAAATGACCAATTAGACCCCAAACCAAGCACTAAGATCCATCAAGCAAGGAGGCAGCAGATTAAAATATGATATATCTGTCTCTTGGTTTACCTAGAAAGACCTTCCATTTTTGGATAACTAGTCGTCCTTTTAATTTCTATGTCATTGTGAATTCTTTTAGGTGATTTGAGAACACTTCCTTAAGTTCATTTAATGCATATATAGTGGAGATTGAAATAGGGAGTTAGTAGACTGGAAGTAACCTCAAATCCTCCCACTCCTTTATCTCCACCATCTAAAAGTTTCATAAAATCTCTCATTTCTTTCTTCTAAATATCTTTGACTCTATTGAATAATTCTAGACCCATGATCACATTTATGTACTAAACTTCAAAATTTCTCAGAAGTTTAAAGCAATGCCCCCTTCACTTGTTCCCCTGATTCTAAGATGGCCCATATTCAATATAATTGCAAGACAAATCTTCCAAAAGTATTCAAGCTGAACATTAAAAGTCCCATCGTAAACACACTTCTAAAGACTTCTCTTTTTTGGAAATACCAGGTAATAAATACAACTTAAAAATAAACTGAGCTGCATATTAAACATATGATACATTATCTGTATTCCAGATTTACTGACCAAGAAGCACTAATCAAGAACTTGAAATACATTTATAAATATATCTATGTAATTCTTATAAACAAAACAGCTGTGCAAATTATTTAAGTCAAACTACTTAAGTCAAAAATAGGTTTCTGGCACATAGATTGTTTCATGTTTAAGTCTTACAACGTCTCCAGGGTTGTTGTCTCCTCTACCTTCACAAGAAGATTGTCTTCATTTTCCAGAGAGTGATCACAAATACCACAAAATGGTTTTGGTTTAAACAACAGGAATTTATTTACTCACAGTTTCAGAGGCTAGAAAATTTGCTTCATCCAGGAGTATTCTGAGTGGCCAACAATTTTGAGGTTCCTTGGCTTTTCTGTCATACGACAATGCCCTTTCCTTTCTTTGCCATTAACTTTAGACTTCCAGCTTCCAACTCGTCCCCATGTCTTTCTCTCTCTGTGTCAAAAGATCTTCTAAAGGAGTCCATTAATCCAGATTAAGACACAAACTAATTCACTTGGGCTACACTTTGCCTAAATAACATCTACAGGAGATTCTTATTACAATGGGGTCACACCCACAGGAATGTGGATCAAAACCAAGGACATGTCTAAATTGGGGTACAGAGGTTAATCCACCAAACACATCAAACATTAGTTTAATCACATTCTTGAATTTCTGAAATAAGTGCTATTTCTTGCTGAGTGGTGTACAATTTTAATAGCATTAAATCAATTGACTTAACTATGAGACAGAGATTGCATTTCTCCTCCTTTACATGAGGAGACATAGGCATAAATATCAGAGAAACCTGTGCAGTGTCCCACAATGTATATGCAATGTAGCCTTTACTAACTCTAGGCTGCATGACTCAAAACCTTGTTGTATAACCATCAGACATACGCTCTCTCCAAACAATTTCTCTATCGAACACCTCTGTGTTATTAACTTATATTTCTATTTCAATCTTCTTTCCTTATGGATATTTTTAGTTTCATTAAATCATTACTTTTTCTGTAAGGCTTCTCTGGTATCCAAAATTTCTTAGAAGCCTTTCCTATTTATAGCATTATATTTTTGTAGATTTTTGTTATAACCCTAATCTGACAGTATATGCTAACATATGCTTTATGTATTTGAGTCCTTTAGGAAAATCCAATTTAAGATAAGGATTAAATCTTTCACAATATATGGAGCAAGCTAGATATTGAATAAATATACGTGAAATTAATTAACAAATGATACAAAGCACATTACATTTATAGCACATGTTTTTCTAAGTCATGGCTTCTGGAAACAAATTTACTATCAGGAGATGTTATATAAAATTTGTAATAAAAAGAAGTTGAATCAAGTAAGTTTACTGTAGCAAGCTGGAATTTATTCACAATGAAGAGTACTAAATAAGGTTGGAACTGAGCTACAAGATTCTTAAAAAAAATCTAATGTATAAGATAATCAATGAGCTAAATAAACATGATCAGAACAAATGTATGAATTCCTTATCAGTGTTTACTTTAAGGTTTTATTTTTATGATACCTTTAAAATAAGTTTTTTTTAAAAACACAAAATCTTTTGTAGCATATCCCTGAAGAAGTCATTGACCTGCTGGTTTCTTAGAGTGTAAATGAAGGGATTTAGTAAAACTGAAAATGAGATATAGAGATAGAGAGCAAAGCTACACCTTTGGATATAATCACTCTTTCTTTTGCAGATTATTTAAAATATATGAAGATACAGCAGCCATAAGTCAAGGAGATGACTATCATGTGGGAAGAACAGGTGGAGAAAGCTTTGATCCTTTGGTGTGCAGAGGGGAATTTCAGAATCATCTTAATGATGTAAGAGTAAGAGAGAATCACTAACAACAAGGTGACCACAAGTGTCACCACGGCTTAAACAAAAGACATCAATTTTAGGACATGTGTATTTGTGCATGAGATCTGAAGGAGAAGAGAAGTTTCACACACAGAGGGATTGATGACTTTGGAAGCACAGAAATCCAATTGTAGTCCCATGGCCAATGGGGGATATATGATTAGGAATCCAGTTACCCAGGAGCTGAGGGCCAGTTGGTAACACACTTTGCTGTTCATAATTATTGGGTAATGCAGCTGTTTGCAGATGGCAACATAGCGGTCATAGGACATGACAGCCAGCAGGTAGAATTCTGTAACTCCATATAAAAGGATAAAAAATAATTGAGCTGCACAATTATTATAAGAAATGGTTTTGTCTTTAGTAACAATGGTTTTCAGGAATCTGGGAATGTACACTGTTATGAATATGATTTCCAAAAAAGAGAAATTTCATAGAAAGAAATACATTGGGGTTTTGAGACATGGATCCAGTGGTGAGAAGGATAATGACTAAGTTCCCTATCAGGCTCAAGGTGTAGTTAAGAAAGAGAAACAGGAAAATCACAATTTGCAATTGTGGGTCATCTGTCAGTCCTACCAGAATGAACTGTATTTCCATTGATTGGTTCTTCATTTCTCTTTTGCGACCGTTATCAAATCTATACAGAAAAAGGAGAACAAAATTGTAAATATCTACATGCACAAAGATACAAACTCTCCCACATTCTGTACATGTTCTCCTAAAGCAGAGAAAGATGCATATTCTCAAATATATCAATTTTAAAATGTTTTCCCCAGTTTGACATAGCAGATGACATAAATACATGCCATTTGTGAATTCAAAATTGCTTCCAAATCCTTAGATATCTTTATAATTTTCCTCAAAAATTTTTCCTGGAGACCCTGAATTTCTTTTGCCATTTTAGCCATTTTAACCAATCATTTCATAATGCACATTATTGTGCATGTATACTTTAAATAGAAGAAGCAGATTATTTAATTTTTATATTTATCTTCTTTATTTATTTCATTGCAACCCACTCCTTCTATTCTGTCTTCATAAAAAATTATTAATTTATTTTAATTCACACAGAATAGATACATTTTAACCTTTCATAGTAATTGTTTTAATTATATTTGCATACTTCCATATACAAAATATATTTGTTTATATTTTCATTTAATTATTTTCTTTAAAACTCATTACAATGTAAAAAGTAGAAGATATTTTAAATCTAAATTTTTAGAGAAGGCAATTAACCACAGCTAAACAAAACCAAGAAAAAAGAAATAATTCTATTTTACCTGTTCTCCTTTTACTATCACATTCAGGTTATTTGTAACTCCAATTTCGTTATTTCATTATACCTGTGTAAACTGTAATAAATTGTCTTGTCCTTTTAGAATGATTATCAGAGAGATTTTTTGAAACCAGAGTTTGTGTTTGTATTATAATTCTCTTGCTACTTAATGACTAAGACTTTATTGATTTCCAAATGTTAGTTAAAGATGCTAATTTCAAGAGTTTTGAAATATTCTCTCCACTGAAAGTATACCATGACTCTTACCAATTTTCTCGATTGGCAATATGCAAATAGCAATTGTTTTCAGAATATAGTACAAATAATGCAAAGCAAAACTTGAAAGAAACAAACAAGTAATGTATTTTAATTAAATATATTTTATCTTATTTTCAACTCTTTTGAAATTATTCCTGTATGTTTCTACATAATTTTGACGCTTTTAACTTCTTCCATATTCTTTGTAAAACTACTGAATAACCAAGAAATAATTCTAATTTTTATCCATTTTATATACAATTATTCTATTTCCACGTGCATTCCTATTCTTCCGTTATGTTGGACAAGCCAGGCTTATTCCTTATATGTGTTATCTGTGGACTTTTAAGTGAAATGGTTGACTAAAGATATTCTCTGAAAAATCAGAAGTTTTCATTATCTTTATTATTTTCCATTTTCCCTTTTTAATATTGTTATCCTTATATTATTTTACTCTCACTTAGAAATAAAATAACACTAAGAGTTTATATGCTTAATGTGATTTTCCAAAGTAGATATT
>JAQZBX010043264.1:0-21707 GCA_029593785.1 Cabassous unicinctus | reverse complement strand
AAAAAAAAAAGCCTGCTAAGATACAATATAATCAAATTGTTTTAGGCCAAGGACAAATATAGATTTCTAAATGCTACAAAAGAATAGCAAACTGTTTATATAATGGTGCCCCAATAAGATAAAGTTTTGATTTCTCATCAGAATCCATGGAGGCAAGAAGGCAGTGAGAGCAAATATTCAAAGAACTGATAGAAAATAATAATCAGCCAAGGATTTTTTTATCTCATAAGATTGCTTTTCAAAAATGAGGGAAAGATAGATCTGCCCTACAAGTGATTTTAAACATAATTTTTGGACTGAAACCAACAGAAAATAGACAGTAGTTCAAAGTATCATAAATAAATAAAGATCTTCAGTAAAAATAACTGTTATGGATTGAATTGTGTGCCATAGTTTGGACTCTGTCTTGGTCTCCTTTCTGGTGGGATTTGTCCTTTCTATAAGATCTCCTCACATTGCTGCTTCCTGTTAAACTGTGGCCCATCTGAATCAGATTTGGCTTTAATTCTGAATACTAGAGTCCTTTAAAGTAGAGTGAGAGTCAGATGGAAAGGAAAGCTGCAAGGGGGCAGCAAGAAGATAGAAGAAAATGGAATTCAGAAGAGTAAAGAGAAGACATCAATTTGTGCATTGCCTTGATGAAAAATCCAAGGAACTTCAAAGATTGCCAGCTAGACTAAAAATACTGGACTTTAAGAAATCAAGACTTCTTCTATCCTCTGAAACCAGAGGCAATAAATTCCAACCAATTGTGTGATATTTGTTTTAGCATCTAGTAACTGTGTAATTGAAAAATCAAAAGCAATTATTGCACTGAACTCTTTGGATATAACTCCACATCTTATATCCTACAAGTCCTAAAATGCAAATGTGTCAAAAGTAATGATATATATGTAAAATGTATAAAGATATTATGTTTAACAAGTAAAACAGAAAGGTCAGGAGTGGAAGGGTATGGAAATGGTGCAATATCTGCAGTAACTTTAAATATAAATGGATTAAATTATCTGGTCAAAAGGCAGATATTTGCAGAATGGATTAAAAAAAACAGAAATTAAATCTATGCCATTTACATGAAACTTGAAATAAATTTAAAGACATAAGTGGTTTAAAAGTGAAAGGATAAAGTAAATTAGTGGATATCATAATGAAAAAAGACCTGGTGTAGCTATACCAATATCCGAGGTAATATACTTTAAATCAAAAACTGTCACAAGCAAAAAAGAAGAAAAGGGCATAGAGAAAACATTGTCAATTGAGCACATATGCACAGAAGATTAGAGCCCGAAAACATATGAAGAAAATATTGACAGATTTGGAAAAGGAGAATTAATTGGTTCTACATTCATAGTAGGAGAATTCAATACACAACTTTCAATAATAGATAAAACAACTTTCAAAAATGAATGGAATGTCTGGACAGAAGCTAATGAAAAATTAGAAGACTTGAATGAAACTATGAACCAACTATCTCTAACAGAAATATACAGGAAATTTTACACAACAATAGCACAATCACATTCTTCTCTTGTACCCATGAATCATTCCCAAGGATATACCAAGGATATACAAAACAAGTTTCAACAAATTTATAGGTATTGAAATCACACAGTGAATCTTATCTGACCATAATGGAAATAAATAACAGAGAGAGAACTGGAAAAGTCACAAATATGTGGCTACTAAACAACACACTCTTAAACAACCAATGGGTCAAAGAAGAAATCTAAAAAAGAAATTAGAAAATATCTTCAGTTGAGTGAAAATGAAACCACGGCATACCAAAACTTATGGATTGCAGTGAAGGCAAACCTGAGGAAAATCTATAGTTCTAAATTCATAGAATAAACTAATTATATCTCAAATCAGAGCCCAAGCTTACTCCAGGAAGAATTAGAACAAACTAAATCCAAAATAAGCAGAAGGAAGGCAATAACAAAGCTCATATAAGAGATAAATGAAATAGGGAATAGGAAAAAAAAAACAACAACCATAGAATCAATAAAGCCAAACCTCGGCTGCAATGGATATACACATCCTGGGGCTTTGCCATTAAGCATGGACTGTATTTCACATTGTAGACCACACTTTCTCCACACAGTTGTGCATGTAATATGATGAT
The DNA here is from genome assembly GCA_029593785.1 of Cabassous unicinctus. Lineage (NCBI taxonomy): Eukaryota > Metazoa > Chordata > Mammalia > Cingulata > Chlamyphoridae > Cabassous > Cabassous unicinctus. The sequence continues at coordinate 19,585 of JAQZBX010043264.1, read as the reverse complement.
ATAAATGGCCTATTACAGTCATTGCAAATGTCATTCAGGACAATTCCCAAGTCCTAACAAAGCCCCTGTTTTACAACTGCTTTTCCCTCTCCCTGCCCCAGAGCATCCAGTGGCCACAAGCTCCACATCAATGTTGTAATTTCTTCCATTGCTTGAATCACAATATGTTTATAAGAGAACACCATTAAGTCCACTCTAGTCCATAGCTCTTCCCCCAATCCTGAGAGTCTGGGTTGGTGATGTCCACTCCACCTACAATTGAGAGGGGGCTTATATCCCATGGATAAGATGGATGGGATTATCCTGCCTGCAGCTGCAGGCTCTCTCCATTCCCTGGATAGCTGTTGTTCAACATCATCTCCCCGCCAGGTGCCTTGGGTGAGACCATTGAGCTGTAGAGTAGGATTTGCAGCTCCACCGAGATTCCAGGCCCAGCTGGCACATGGACAGCTCAAAGGTTCCAGTCTCTGAATGTACCCCTACAAACTCCACCACCACATATAGGTTTGAATAGAAGGGACAGATGAACCATGTGCAGGGAAGACATATTGGAGTCCAACTCTGTCACTCTCAGGAGCACAAATTCCAAAGTAGGGCCCACTGATAAGGCAACAAACTCCAGAGCTATCCACCCTGACATAAGACCTGGGTGTCTCCAGAGGCCTCAGGTGCCCCTCTATTTGGGATGATGTCGGCTTTGGAAATCTATGAGGTCCTACTGAGATGTGCATAAGCATTACCTCGGTGATGATTACACAAATCACTTTGAAGGTTCTTAATCATATGAACTCATTTGTCTTTACCTTTTCCCCCTTTTATTCGTGGTCTTTTTCCAGTCATATTGCCAGTTGGCACTTGGTAGTAATCCCTCGGTGCCAGGGAGGCTTATCTCCAGGAATCATGTCCCATGCTGGGAGGAAAGTAATGCATTCATATGTAGAGTATGGCTTAGAGAGAGGTCACATTTGAGCAACAAGGAGGCTCTCAGGAGGCAACTCTTAGACACCCCATAACAATAGGCAAAGCTTCAATTTCAAGAGCAAAGACTGGTAAGGCTGGTCATCAATAACAAGGGCCCATCAGTGGATCATCCTCCTTTGCCAGACACTGCCCATGCACTTGGGGGACTGTTGCTGCTACCTTGGAGAATGTGGCAGAACTCTCCAGGATGGGAATTCAGTATTCTCCCATTTGTTGAGTGATTTCCTCACCCACTATGACAATGCCCCATGAACATTTGAAAAATTATATATACGTTGTATGTATGTTCAGGTGAACTGCCTCCCATGCACCACCATCCCTGATACCCCCCACCAATTACCCTCTCCCACTTCAGTTGTAACCATTCTGTGATCTAAAACTTCTTTAAAGATGAAGCCAATACAATAGCCAAATACAATTAATAGGAAAATGAAATAATAATGATAATTTTAAATGTAAAAGATAAAATACATGAAAATTTAAAATAACTAAAAATAAAATTAAAAGATTGGGATATTTAAAAAATGAAAAATATCTTTAAAAATTAAAAAAAAAAATTGACATTTCCCTTTTATCACTGCAATATCTTGTGTCCAGTCAGTACTGTGACACCTTCCCCCTCTCATTCCCCAGTGTCTCAAAATTTTTCATTTCGTTTTCAAAGAAGTTTTAGGTCACAGCGAAGTCACATGCAGAATACAAGAGACTCTCATATACCCAATACCTTCCCCCATTCCCCCCCCATATTGATACCTTTTTATATGTGGATGGTAGCATTGTTATAACTGATATACAAATAGTGAAACATAGCTACTAAACATTGTCAATGATTTACAGTATGATTTACATTTTAGACCATACACTTTTTAAAATTTTGATGATATTTACCATGTCCTGTGTCCATCACTGTAAGGTAATGAAGAACATTTCCACGGACCACTAAATACCCCTTTTTATCTATTCTTTTCTTCCCTCCCGTCCCCCCAGGGCTCACGATGTCTCCCTGGCTTGAATCATTGGGTGACAAGATTCATAATTACATGCAACAAGAGTTCTTGACACACTGGTTTGTCCTCCCCTATTAGGAACTGCCCTTTCTCTTGAGAGACATATGCCTGTCTATTTCTGAATGAATTGGTCATCCCAAATACGGGAGTCCAATTCCTTCCTGCTCATTATGTGGGTCTCCACCCACTGATACAACACATTTTGACAGGATGAACACTCACACACTCCCAGAAGCCAGCTCCAGATGCTTCCTGTCACAAATGCTCCCCCCATCAACACCCTAAACCAGTGACCTTCCTTGTCATAATGCCATAATAGCATTCCCACCTCTGTACTTTCAAACTCATACCCACAAATCCCAAGTGTTCACCTGGTCCCTCTCCCATCTCTCCCCCCAGTATCCTCGGTATTCTAACCCACCCTTCCCAATCTACCCACCTGTCAACCCTGCACCATATAACCAAAAAATATCACTACCCGCCTGTCCTATCCCTTCAATACACAAATACATTCTATCACTTTACCATAGATTATGTCCATATGGGTGATGGCTCTCAATCTTCTCTTCTCTTTTTCTTTCAGACAATAGCTGTCTGAGACTCCTCAATTTCCTTAATTCATATCAGTGCCATCATGTACTGTTCATCCCTCAATGGCTGGCTGGCTTCACTCAACATAAGGTCTTCAAGATTGATCCAAGTTAACCCGTGTGTTAACAGTTTATTCCTTCTTACAGCTGAGTAATATTCCATTGTATGTGTTTGCCACATTTTGTTTATCCATTCTTCTGTTGATGGGCACCTGGGTTGATTCCAACTTTTGGCAATGGTGAACAATGATGCTCTGAACATTGGTTTGCATATATCTGTTAGTGTTTTGCTTTCAATTCTTCTGGCAATATACCCAGGAGTGGAAATGCTGGATTATACAGAAGATCTATAGTTAGTTTTTTGAGGAACCACCATATTGTCCTCCACAGTGGCTGGACCATTCCACAATCCCACCAGCAGTTGATGAGGGTTCCCATTCCTCCACATCCTCTCAAACACTTATAGTCTGCTGTTTCACTAATAGCCACCATTCTAATGTGTGAAGGATGGTATCTCATTGTAGTTTGGATTTCCATTTCCCTAATACCTAGCAATTTCGAGCTCTTTTTCATGTCCTTTTTAGCCATTTGTATTTCTTCCTTGGAGAAGTGTCTTTTCAGGTCACTAGTCTGTTTTATAAATGGGTTGTTTGACGTATTATTTTTGAGGTATAGTCTTTACTTATATATGCAGGATATTAGGCTCCTATCAGATATATGGTTGCCAAATATTTTCTCCCATTGCGTAGGCTGCCTTTTTATTTTCTTGATAATATCCTTTGAGATTCAAAAGGTTTTGATTTTGAGCTCCCATTTGTCTATTTTTTCTTTTGCTGCTCGTGCTTTTGGTGTGAAGTTCATGAAACCATTTCCTATTACCAGGTCCTGTAGATGCTTCCCTACATTACCTTCCAAGGTCTTTATAGTCTTGGCTCTTATATTTAGATGTTTTATCCATCTTGAGTTGATTTTTGTATAAGGTATGAGATGGTCTTCCTCTCTCATTCTTTTAGATATGGATATCCAGTTCTCCAAGCACCACTTGTTGAAGAGGCCATTCTTTCCCAACTAAATGGGCTTGGTGGCCTTGTTGAATATCAGATGACTGTTTATGTAAGGATCTATATCAGAACTCTTAACTCAGTTCACTTGGTCAGTATGTCTATCTTTGTGCCAATACCATGCAGTTTTCTCCACTTTAGCCTTGCAGTATGTTTTAAGAACAGGTAGTGTGATACCTCCAACTTCCTTTTTCTTTTTCAGTATGTCTTTGGTGATTCGGGCATTCTTACCCTTCCAAATGAATTTTGTAGTTAGTTTTTCCAATTCATTCAATAATACAGTGTTGATTTATATTTGGATTGCATTAAATTTGTAGAATACTTTGGGTAGGATAGACATCTTGATGAGGTTTAGTCTTCCTCTCCATGAACAGGGAATATTCTTCCATTTATTTAAGTCTTCTTTGATTTTGTTTAACACTGTTTTGTAGTTTTCTTTATATAAGTCCTTTACATCTTTATTCAACTTTATTCCTAGGTATTTGATTCTTTTAGTTACTATTGTAAATGGTATTTTTTTCTTGATTTCTTCCACAGATTGCTTGTAATTGGTGTACAAAAATACTACTGATTTTTGAGAATTGATCTTATAGCCTGTGACTTTACTGAATTCCTTTAAAAGTTCTAGAATATTTCCTGTAGAATTCTCAGGGCTTTCTACGTATAGGATAATGTCATCTACAAATAATGCAATTTTTACTTCTTCTTTTCAATTTGGATGTCTTTTATATCTTTTCTTAACTCAGTGCTAGAGCAAGTACTTCTGAGATAATGTTAAATAGGAGTGGTAATAATGGGCATCCTTGTCTTGTTCCCGATCTCAGAGGGAAGGCTTTTAGGATTTCACCATTGAAGAAGATGTTAGCTTTGGGTTTTTCATATATACCCTTTGCCATGTTCAGAAAGTTTCCTTCTATTCTTACCCTTGCATATTTTTATCAGGAACAAGTGCTATATTATGTCGAATTCTTTTTCTGCATCTATACAGATTACCATGTGATTTTTTTCTTTCAATCTGTTTATGTGGTGTATTACATTTATTGATTTTCTTATGTTGAACCATCCTTGCATAACGGGGATGAAACCCACTTGGTCATGGTGTATAATTCTTTTGATATGATGTTGAATGCAATTAGCAAGTATTTTCTTGAGGACTTTAACATATAGGTTCATTAGAGATTGGTCTGTAATTTTTCTTTCTTGTGGTATCTTTGTTTGGCTTTGGTATTAGGGAATGTTGACATAATAGAATCAGTTAGGCAATGTTCCTTCTACTTCTATTTTTTGGAAGAGCTTAAGCAGGATAAGTATTAACTCTTTACGAGATGTTTGGTAGAATTCACCTGTGAATCCATCTGGTACTGGGCTCTTATTAGTTGGGAGGTTTTTGATGACTGAGTCTATCTCTTTACTTGTAATTGTACTATTGAGTTCATCAATTTCTTCTTTCATTGGTGTAGGCTCCTTGTGAGTTTCTAGGAATTTGTCCATTTCCTCTAAATTATCATTCTTCTTGGCATATAATATTTCAAAGTACCCTTTTACAATGCTCTAATTCTCTGGATTCAATAGAGGTATCCCCTTCCTCATTCCTCATTTTATGTATTTGCATCTTTTCTCTCTTTTTCTTTGTTAGCTTGGCTAAGGGTTTTTTAATTTTATTGATCTTCTCAAAGAATCAGCTTTAGGTTTTGATTATTTTTTCTAGTGATTTCTTGTTTTCTATTTCATTTAGTTCTGCTTTAATCTTTGTTATTTCCTTATTTCTACTCTTTTTTGGGTTAGTTTTTTGTCATTTTTCCAATTCCTCCAGGTGTGCTGTTAATTCTTCAATTTTAGCTGTTTCTTATTTTTTAATAAATGCATTTAAGGCTTTGAATTTCCCTCTCAGTACAGCATTGGCTGCATCCTATAAGTTTTGATATGTTGTGTTGTCATTTTCATTAGTTTCAAGGTAGTTACTGATTTCTTTTGAGATTTCCTCTTGACCCACTGTTTGTCAAAGAGTATGTTGTTTAGCTTCCATATCTTTGTGCCTAATCTGGTTCTCTGTCCCTTAGTGATTTCCACTTTCATTCCATTGTGGTCAGAGAAATTACTTTGTATAATGTCAATCTTTCTGAATTCATTGAGAGTTGTTCTGTGCCCTAGCATGTGGTCTATCTTGTTGTATGATCAATGTGCACTCGAGATGAATGTATATCCAGCTCTATTTGGGTGTAACACTCTGTATATGTCTATTAGTTCCAGCTCCTCTAATGTATTATTCAGAGTCTTTGTTTCTTTATTGATTCTCTGTCCAGATGTTCTTTCTAATGGTGGTAATGGTGTATTAAAATCCCCCACTATAATTGTAGAGGCATTTATGTCTCCACTTAGTTTCTCCAATATTTGCCTCATGTATTTTAAGGCACCCTGATTAGTGCATTAATGTTTATGATTGTTTTTTCTTCTTGAAAAATTACCCCTTTTACTAATATATTGTGTCTGTCTTTGTCTCTTACAATGGCTTTGCATTTAAAGTCTCTTTTGTGCGATATTAGGATAGCTACTCCTGCCCTTTTTTGTTTATTGTTTTCTTGTAAAATTGTTTTTCACCCATTCACTTTCAGCCTCCTTGAATCCCTGGGTCTAAGGTGGGTTTCTTGCAGACAGTGTAGAGATAGGTCATATTTCCTTATACATTCTTCCAGTTTATGACTCTTGACTGGTGAGTTTAACCATTAACATTCAGTGTTATTACTCTCAATGAATTTCTTACATCTGCCATATTTTCTTTGGGTTTATATAGGTCATATGTTGTTTTTATTTCTCTTTTTGTCTTTTTAGTTGTTCTTAAACTCCCCTCTAACTCTCTCTCTCTCCTGTTTTCTCCTTTCAACCTGTAAAACATCCTTTAGCATTTCTTGAAGTGCAGGTTTCTCATTGGCATACTCTCTTAATTTCTGTTTATCTGTGAATATTTTGAACTCTCCATCATTTTTAAATGGCAGCTTTGCTGGATACAGAATTCATGGCTGGAAGTTTTTTTCTTTGAGTACCTTGATTATGTCATACCACTGTCTTCTTGCCTCTATGGTTTCAGATGAGAAATCAGCACTTAATCTTATTGTGCTTCCCTTGAATGTGATGGTTCTCTTTTCTCTTGCTGTCTTGAGCATTTTTTGTCTTTTTTAAAAGATTTATTTATTTATTCATTTATCTCCCCCTTGTTGCTTGTGTTTGCTGTGTCCATTTGCTGTGTGTTTTTTCTGTGTCTGCTTATCTCCCCCTTGCTGTGAGGTATTGCTGCATCAGCCCACCGTGCCGCACAGGCCAGCCTGCCCTCACAAGGAGGCCCCAGGAAGTAAACCCAGGGCCTCCCATATGGTAAACGGGAGCTCTATCGATTGAGCCACACCCGCTTCCCATTTTTTGTCTTAAGCTTTGGACATTTTGCCAAAAATGTCTTGGAGGAGACCTTTTGGGATTTATACTCTTTGTGGTTTGCTGTGCTTCCTGGACATATACATCTATCTCTCAATAGGGTTGGGAAGTTTTCAGCCATTATTTCCTTCAGCACACCTTTGCTACCTTTCCCTTCTCTTCTACCTCCAGGATGCCTATAATGTGTATGTTTGGCATTTTGTGTTGTCGGTTAAATCCCTAATTCCCTGTTGAATTTTTTCTACTTTTTTATCTATCTCTTCTATTCTCTGATTTCAGATGTGCTGTCTTCCACATCACTAGTTATTTCTTCTGCCTATTTGAATCTACTGTTATGTGATTCCAGCGTCTTTTTGATTTCTTGGATTGTGCCACTCATCACCATCATATCTGTTATATTTTTATGTATATCTACAATTTCTTCACTATTTTCTCCCAGGGTCTACTTAATATCCTTAATCTCTTCCTTCACTTCATTAAGTTGGTCCATGATATTTGTTTAGAAAGCTTTGATTAGTTTTTCGATGCTCTGCATCTCTTCCTGCTTTTTAGTCTGTTCATTGGACTTGTCCATGTCTTCCTATTTCTCAGTATGGTTTGTAATTTTTTCAGCAGGCTAAATGAGCAGATACCCCCTCCCCTCTCCTGGTCATGTTGCATTCCCTTTGGAAATTTGAATGGGACCATGATAACTGAGTTCACCTCAGTGAAATGGCTTACAAGCCTCTTCTAGAGCACCCCCTCCTCCCAGGGAACCCTAAGTAGTGTTGTGGAAACTTGTTAAGCACTACTCACTGCCTAACTCCCTTAGGGGAGTTGAAATTCTGATAGTCTTCAGTGCAAAACTTTTAAATTGGCTGAGTCCACCATCCCTCAGGCCAAGCCTCTGTATCCCAAGGCAGTTAGGTAAATCAGGCTTCCTCGGCAGATTCACCTCTTCCCTCAGCCTCGTGCCACTTAAAGCAGCTGGTGTGCTCCCTAAAGCTCTAAGGCATCCAGATAATCAAGTTTGCCACACCAAAATATTTAGAAGCCTCTTCTAGACCACCCCCTCTTCCAAGGGGACACTAAATAGGCTAGTGGAAACTTATTAAGCACTACTCATTGCCTGACTCTCTTAGGGGAGCTGAAACTCTGATAGTCCTCAGCATGGAACTCTAAAATTGGCTGAGTCCACAATTTCCCGAGTCAAGCCTCCATATCCCAGGGTAGCTAGGTAATTCAGGCTTCCTCAGCAGAATCGCCTCTCCCCTCAGCCTGGTGCCACAACTTCAAGCTGCCTGGTGTGCTCTCCAAAGCTGCAAAGAGGTCCAGGCAACTAAACCCACAGAAAGTAAACCCCTCTCCATCCTTTGCAAGAACACTCCCACTCTTGGAGTATGCTCCTTCTTGCTGGGTTGCCAGCAGGAGTTGGGGCTCAACCTAGCCCTTTTCCCTGAGAGTGGAGCTTATCCATCTGTGCCCACAATTTCCAGCTCAGGGCTAAAAACTCATGGTTTTATCTTGAGCAATCTATCTCCCTGTCCAGCTCCCTCCAGATCAATGTCCCAAAGGCTGTCACTCCGTGGGCTCCCAGAACAGCTTACTTAGGCATTATCCTGTACCAAGTCAGCTGTCTTATGCGAGAGAGATGGTGAATGCCCACTTAAACCAATGCCATCTTGCCTCCCTCCTCTCCCAGCATCAATTTATTATCAATGTCAGATGACAACATAAAAAATTACAGACCAATATCCCTTATTAGTATAGACACAAAAATGGTCAACAAAATTCTAGCAAACTGAATCCATCAGCACATGGAAAGAATTATACACTATGTTCAAGTTGGATTTATCAAAAATATGCAAAGTCATTACAACATAAGAAAATAGTTTAATGTAATGCACTCCATTAATAGACCACATGGAAGAATGTCTGACAAAATTCAGCAACCTTCTTGAAAAAAACACTTAGAAATCCAGGAATGTAGGAAACTACCACATCAGGATAAAGGGCTTATAAGAAAAACACATAGCTAACATCACACTAAATTGTAAAAGCCTAAAAAATTCCCCTTAGAACAGGAACAAGACAAGGATACCCATTGTCACCACTGTTATTCAACATGGTACTGGACATCCCAGCCAGAACAATTAGGCAAAAAAATGCCATAAAAGTCATTCAAATTGGAAATGAAGAAATAAAATATTTCCTATTTACAAATGAATTGATCCTATATCTAGAAATTCCTGGAGAATCCACATCAAATCCTATGGAACTAATAAACTCAACAAAGTTGGAGGGGTAATAAGCTCTATGCACAAAAATCAGTGATGTTTCTACACACTTTTAATGAAATCATATCTTGTCATCAAAGCAACATGATACACAGGGATAGACATATAGAACAATGGAATTCATTGGAATGGAATGGAATTGATACTTTGGAAATAAATCCTCACTATGACCAACTGATTTTTGTAAAGTTGCCAAATTCACTCAATGGTGAAAAACTATTCTCTTCAATAATTGGTGTTTGGAAGACTAGTTGTCTACATGCAAAAGAATGAAGGGGTATCCCTTACCTCACACTAACACACAATACTTAACTGAAAATGTATCAAACACCTCACAATAAGATCCTAAGTGATACAACTACTAAAAGAAAACACAGGGAAACATTTTCAGGACCTTGCATTTGACAATGGTTTCTTAGTCTTCACAATAAAAGCAGAGTAAGAAAAAAAAATACATGAATGGGAATCCAAAAAAAAAAATTAAAAAACATGTGTATTGAAAGACTTTATCAAGAAAATAACAACAAACTACAGAATGGGAGAAAATCTTGGAAAACACTTATGTAATAAGGTTTAATTTCCAGAAATTTAAAGAAAACCTGCAACTCAACAACATAAAAACAAAGAACCCAATTTTAAAAGTGGTACAGAATACTTGACTAGACATTTCTCCAAGGAAGTGATACAAATGAACAATAAGCACATGAAAAGATGCCCTATATCATAGGCATTAGGGAAATGCATTTCAAAAAACAGGAAGAGAGAACTTTATGCACCAAAGAAAATGGTTATTATAAAATAATGTACAATAAGAAGTGCTGGAGAGGATCTGCATAAATAAGAGCACTCATTCATCATTGTTGGGAATGTAAAATAGGGCAGTAAATGTGGTTTTGGCATTTCCTCAGAAAGTATAGGGTTACCTCATGTCTTGGCAATCCCTCTTCTAGGTAAATCCATCAAGGAATTGAAATCAGTGACTATCACAGATATTTTCACAGTGATGTTCAGAGCAACATTATTCACAACAGCAAAAAATTGGAAGCAACCTAAGCATTCACCATCAGCTGGCTGGATAAACAGAAGGTAGTATACATGCATATGTTTGAGTTCATGTGTCAACTTGGCTAGGCTATTATGCCCAGGATTTTGGTCAAGCAAGCACTGTCCCAATTGTTACTGTGAAGATGTTTCATGATTTTAAACCATCATTAAACTGATTGCATCTATGGCTGATTACACCTACAGTCAGCTAATGAGATTTTCTTCATCAATGAGAAGGATGTGAACAATGGAATCATATCCAATCACTTGAAGGCATTAAGGGGAGAGAACTGATGATTTCAGTAGTCAGAAAGAATTTCCAGTTCTCCTTCAGCAAGCCTATTTTCCCTGGTGAATTCATTAAAAATTTTCATTAGCATTCTCAGCTTGCAGTTTGACCTACATAATTCTGGCTTGCACATACCCACAGTCATGGTCACATGAGCTAATTTCTACATCATATTATTTACATTAAATATATAAATATATATATACATACACATTTATGTTATATATGTGTCAGTTCTGCTTCCTGGAGAACCCTGACTAATACAGAATACTATGACAACATTTTCAGCTGTAAAAAGGAATCTAGTACTGATGGCTGCTATAATATATATAAACTTTGAAGACATTTTGTCAGTGAAATAAAACCAGACAACAAAGGAAAAAATATTCCATGTTTTCACTTATATGAAATAATTAAAATATAGAAATTCATACATCTAGAAAATAGAATGCAGTTTAACTGGGGCTGAGGTGGGGATAGGTAATGTGGAGTTATTGCTTATTTGTTATGTAATTTCTGTTTAGGATAAGGGAAAAAATTCTGATAATGGATGTTGCTGATGGTAGCAAAACGTTGTGAATATAATTAACACAATTGTATATATATTTGAAAACAGTAAAAAGGCAAAATTTTAGGTTGTACATACTTTACAGAATAAAAATTTTAAAAATGGTAAAATACAACCTATAGACCTCAGTTAACAGTCTCATTGTAATAGTATTATGGCATAAATTGTAACAAAATTACCATACTACTAAGATGAAAAATTATATATATGACTGGGGTATATGGGAACTCTGTACTTTCAGCATGGTATTTCTGTAAAACTACAACTACTCTAAGAAATATAAAAAGAGAACCCTGCACTTAATTTACAAAGGTCACAGGCAATTAGGCAATTAAGATGGGTAATGGGTGTTACAATAGGTTTGGACATAGGGGACTTAGCATCATTGATAAGCTTTCTTGTGTGGTTGAAGATGAAAGGAACATTGCAAGGACAATTAGGATTGAGCCAGGTAAAGATTCAGGGGAAGAAAAATCCATCTTACATCAGTCCATTTTATTCATTAATGAATATGCCTGGCCTCATAGGGCTCTCTACAATCTCTGATATAAAGTTTTACAATCTTTCAATTTACTAATCTAAAATTAATAGAGAGGGGAAGCAGATGTGGCTCAAGTGATTGGGTTCCAGTATACCACAGGTGAGGCCCTGGGTTCAATTCCTGGGGCCAACTGGTGAAGGCGAGCTGGCCCTCATCACAGAGAGCTGATGGCCCATGCCATGGAGAGCTGGAGACCTGTGCCACAGAGAGCTAACAGCCGTACCATGGAGAACTGGTGCAGCAAGATGAAACAACAAACAGACATGCAGAGGAGAGAGAGTGAGACTCAGCAGACCAGGGAGCTGAGGTGGCTTAAGTGATTGAGTGCCTCTCTCCCACATTGGAGGTCCCAGGATTGGGTCCCTTGTGCCTCCTAAGGAGAAAAGAAGACAAGCAGACACAGAAGAATGCACAGCAAATGGACACAGAGAGCAGACAGTGAGCACAGGAGGTTGGGAGGGGAATAAATAAAAATAAATCTTTAAAAAATTAATAGTGTGAATAGGAGGTTAATGAACATCCTTGCTACACATTTGCCTTATTTTTCCAGAACTACTCAGTTATTCCTCAAGATCAAGGGATCTTTAACTCCTTACCACTAATTCCACACAATACATATGAATTATACTCACATGAGAAAATACTTTTAAAATATCATTTATAACATGTATTTAAGATTCTGACTGTATGCATTTGCTTATTCTAATTGTTTCAAATCAGTGCGCTCATAGAATATTGGCTCTTTTGTGTCTAACTTATTTCACTTAACTTGTACAGGGGATGGGGTGGGAAAAAGGAACAGGAAGTAAAGGCTTAACATATACACAGTTCCTGTTTGGAATGATAAGAATGTTTTTGTAATGGATGTGTTGATAGTAAAACAACATAAAAATGTAATTAACAGAACTGGAGAATATATCTGTATGTGACTAAAACAGGAAATGCTAGATTGCATATATGCTTACAGAACAAAAATTAAATCATGGATTATAGTTTACAGTACAAGTATAAAAATCTGCTATCCTCAATTATAACACATGTTCCATACCATTGCAAGGTGTTAATAATAGGGGTTTATATGGGAATCCAGTCTTTTATGCATGATTGTTCTGTAAACCCACAAATTCTCTAATAAGGAAAATAAAGAAAAATATCATTTCATTTTTTATTCAATGTATTTGTTTTGATAAATTGTAGATGAACATGTTGGTGGAATCAGATATAAGAAAAAATATAAAATAAAAATTTGTGATCCTCAGTGTCAAGTGAAATAATGGCTGTTTTATATGTATATATGTATACATAAAATAATGGAAATGTAATCTTATTGAAAATAAAATCATTTGAAATTTAAAGAGAAATAACCTTATTCCTTTCAGTAGCCAGCACATCCAGTCTAATTCCTCAGGAAGAATCAGCACACCACGATGGTGCTGGGATTTGTTATTCCCAAACTAGCAATGCCTTGCCTGTGGAGGGCAAGAAATAGAAGCTCAGCTCCTCAGAATCACTGCTACCTTGGGAATGCTGGTGTAAGCAGTCTGAGGGGGTTAGACCATCATCACAACCAGACCCCCAGTTAGGGCAGCCAGACTACTGGAAGCGAGCTGCTATTTCTGTTTATTTGTTATTAAAGCAAAAGAACCAGGAAAATATGGAAGGCAGGTAAGTTATAAGCCTGTAGAGAGATGGGTTCTGGGTATGTTTCAATAGGGCATGAGCAGAACATGTCACATATGTGTCCTTGTCTTCTCTCCGAGGTTGCCCACATAACACTGTTCCTGAGAGTTTGGCAGACCCAGGTTTAAGCATTGAGTAGGTACTTAATAAATGTTTAAATGGATGTGCATTGTATACACTGAGTGCCAACTGTGTGTAATGCATAGTGCTAGATATTGAGGGAGGTGCCAACCAAAGCACAGCCCTTGTTTTCAGGGACCTTTCATTTTAGTGGGTCATAAGGCACATGATTAGGGGATTATTAACCCAGGAACACAAATGTGTTTTGTTTGACCCTCATCTTCTTATTTTTTATATATATATTTTAATAATATATCAAAATAAGTGAAGAGGCTACCATCTTTATCAAAAGATATTGTGTGTATGTGTATGTGTGTGTGTGTGTTTGGTGTATATATGTTTTTGTGTTTGAATGAGGATACAGGAGAAACTGGTTGACAGGGGTGGCCTCTGGAAAGAGGAAATTACTGCAATATTTATGATTTCTTTAAAAGGCATTATAAGTAATAACTTGGTGGTTATTTAGGTCTGGAAGAAATGATAAAGGATGTGGAGGCTTTCTTTTTGGAGTAATGAAATTGTTTTAGAATTTTTGAGATGATGAATGTACAATATTGTGATTATACTAAAAGCCATTGATTATATACTTTGAATAGATCATATGGTATGTGAATATATCTCAATAAAACTACTTAATTAACAAATAAATAATTGTGTTAGAATAGCCAGAAACAGCATCTATGTACAGCCGGGGAAACAGAGAGAGATGGAGAGGTGAGGAATTTTCTTGTTTGTTGTTTGTCTTTTATTATTATTTTTGAAATAATGAAAATACTCTAATAATGATTGAAGTAATGAACTGCACAACTATGTGATTATATCAAATACCATAGATGGTACACTTTGGATGAATTGTATGATTTTATTAATATGTATTAATAAAATTAATTTGTTTAAAAAATTAAACAAGCAAAAAAGATGTGGAATTCACATAAAAATTAAGATCTGGCTTTACAGTACAACTTAGATGTGCTGGTATTACTGGGAATATAAGCAACTGGCAGCAGTGTGCTCATGCCTCCTGCAGGTTCCAGGAAAAGCTCCTGAGGAGGTCCTGGCAGGGATCCATACTGAAGCCCAGATTAGATGGCAGGGTAAGGTAAAAGCAGGTGGAAGGAAAGCATGGTGTGCAAAGGGATGGCCTGTCTGAAATGCAGCGTGCAAGGCAGCAAGTGGCTATGAGGCTGGAGTGCTAGGTAGGGATGTCCAGTTCACAAAGAACTTTGTGTGCCCTAAGGAAGAATATTTTCTTTTGGAAACTGTGGAAGTTGGAGTGGGAAGGCATTTGTGTAGTACACAATTATCCTTACACAAAGAGAAAACTGCCCTTTGCCATTAACATCTGGGAGGTGACATTTAGGCCCTTGGGATGTCCTGTCTTATAGGAGGGTCTTTGTTTGCCTGGGGTCTTTGACTAATGGACAATCCAACAATGTGATTTAAGATGGGGGCTTCAGCCTATGCTATATCATTTCTGCCTCTGAAGGAATGGGAGAAAAAAGGTCTCCTGACCTCTGGGAGGGAGTGGAGAGCACACATCAGCTATGCAAGGATTGAGATTGAATAATAATTCTGGATGGTAAAGCCTTTGGTAAACTTCCTTGGTTGGCAATAATCCAGGAATATACCCATGAACTGATGCCAGGAAAGCAACATGTCAACAGCTCCACATGGAAAGAAAAAGGTGGCTCCACATTTGGTACTTCTCCAGACTGTGCCTGACACGCTTTTTCTCATGTATGATTTTAATCTGTAATCTGTCCTATTTCCCTGTAGTAAGCCATAAACCATGGGTATAACAGTTTTGATTAAGGTCTATCTAGCAAATGATCACAACTGAGATTGGATTTGGGAACCCCCTGACTACATTCAATGCTCTGATATCTCCCACATGCATGTTGAAGTCCTAACTCCCAGTTCTGTGGATGTGAATTCATTTATAAATCACATCTTTCAAGATGTTTAGGACAGCTGGCTGAGGGTGGGCCTTAATAAAAAGACTGTTGTCCTTATAAGCAGAAGAAATTGAACTCAGTAAATTACAAGTCAGAGGAGGAGACACAAGTACTAAATCACTCTGTGATGGATGAAAAGGTTTCTTAGCAGCAATCCACCACCAGAACTCATTTCAGGGAAGGTGTGGCCTTCCAAAACCTCAAATTTGGGCTTATAGCCTCCAATAAATTCCTAAACAGCCTGTGGTAATTTGGTATAGCAGCCCTGGCAAACTAAGAAAACCCTTACCTTACAATTGTTCACAAGTAGGGAGGGCTTAGAAGGGACAGTCCCTGCAAATATTTCCTTGCCCAATAGCTCACAGTATTGAAGGACTTTAAGCTGAAAACTAGCATCAAATTTACACTTCAGAAAGACAGCAGAGTGGAGGATTGGAGGAGAAAAAGACTACTGTAATAGACCAGAGACATGAGTCTGCAGTAACTGAGGCTATGGTGATAGCCTAAACTGTGACAATGGCAGGGAGACAGATGTTAGGGTCATTGATGGCATAGACACTGCAGAAATGCCAAAATGGTACATCTCCTTCAATACAAAGAGAATCCCATGAATGAAATGCACTCTCAGGATAATTAGCTCTTCCCCCCATTCCAGGCACCAAATGTGTCTCAGTGATCTATCAAAGTGATTTCTCTGGAGAAAATAGTATAGGGGATTGGAATTTCAGGTGCAGAAACTTAATTCTTCTGGTTTAAAAGACAAAGTCTCTCCAACTAGTAAGTAGTTAAATTATATGTCCTTTTGAAATAGATTTTCTTGGCTTTTTTCCATTACATCTTAATTCATCACTACTAAAGACCTTTTCATTTTCCTCAGTGGCCAATAGATTGATGCTTCTTGGAACATGACCTTAGGCAAGAATTCCCAAACAGTGTCTCTTGCAAGTCAACAAATCAGCCTGCCCTGGTGGCACCACTGTCAAAGGTAGGGGCGCATCCCCTTCCCTCCTGTGGTTCCGAAGTTTAAGTCAGGGAGGAAACAAATCAGCCTGGATCTTCCATGAATTACTTTTGCCTTGAGATTTACTTTATCAGTTTGGGTCTTCCACAAAAAACAGAAACAGGTGAGTTCATTGAAGGCAGGAAACAAATATTTACTGCCTTAATGCCTGCTACAATACTCATGACAATGTTTGATAACATTTGCTGCTTGAATCAGAGTTGAAAATATTTTCCTTTTGAGGTTTGCTGGCCAGCTTCCAATTGAACAATATGTGGCTTCAGATTTAATACATGACTTAAGAAACATTTAAAGCAAAATCCAATCGACTGTTAATAACTTAATAATAGGTGATGACTCTTGGATAGTTATGTACCAGATGCTCTGCACTGTTAATATTCACATTAAACAAAATATGTAGTTACTATTATCACTTTTATGATACAAATGAGTGAATTGTGATGTTCACACTAATTTACCCAAGGGCATAAAACAAATAAGTAGTAGGAGTTGGCATTCCTACCCAGTGAGTTTAACCACTCTGCTACATTGCTTCCAGGTTCTGAGAATCCCTTTCTTTAGTGGTTTTGGATTTGGGGTTCCATGCAGGTGATTTCAAATTTGGGTTAATATTTAAACTTTACAGCTGAGGATGTACTGATAATTCCCCTTTTGGTGATGAGGAGCATGTGGGAGACACAGCTGAGTTGGTGGTGTGGACCGGGTGGAGAGAGTGCACAACTCACCACATGTAGCATCACAACACAGCTGTGGCAAGGAGGAATCATGCATTTATGGAGCATGTGGGAGAGCTGGGTCAGGGCAGCAAACAATCCTAACCCAACGGCAATGCCCTCTTGTAGGAAGACCAACAAAATGCTTTAATAACCTCTGAGGAGCTTCGTTTGGCCATGCATTGATTCTTCATAGACTTTTGTTTTGTTTTTACTTTGTAATATTAAGATATTTAATTATGAAATATTAAAAACATACAGAATATAATAAGGCAAACACATGTAGTACTGAATTGAAATATTTTCCCACATGAACACAACAACCAGTTTAAAAGTGCAAGGTTGGAAAAAGGTAGTCTATGCAGAAAGTAAACCAAAAGAGCTAGAATAGAGACACTAATATCAAACAAAACAGATTTTAAATGCAAAATTGTTATAAGGGATGAAAAAATTCATTACATGTTAATAAAAGTAGGAATTTACTAAGAAGAAATAACTATACTAAATATTTATGCATCTAACCTGAGTTCCCCAAGATACATGAGGCACACACTGGCAAAACAGAAGGGAGAAATAGATGTCTCTACAATAATAGTCAGAGAATTCAATATGCCACTCTCAGTATTGGATAGAACCCCTGGACATAGAACAAATAAAGAAACAAGGAACTTGAATAATAGGATAAATTAATTAGATGTAACAGACATCTATAGAGCACTGCACCCCCAAACAGCAGGATATACATTTTTTCCAAATGCACATGGATCCTTCTCCAAGATAGACCACATGTTGGGTCACAAGACAAGTCTCAAAAAATTTAAAAGATTGAAATACTATAAAACACTTTCTCTGATCACAACAGAATGAACTGGGATATCATAAAAGATAGAAAAATGGAAAATTCACAAACATTGAGATTGAACTACAAATTCTTAAATAATCAGTGGGTGAAGAAGAAATTCCAAGAGAATTCAAAAATATCTTGAGATGAATGAAAATGAGAAGTCAACATATCAAAATTTATAGGACACTGCAAAGGCATTGTTGAGAGGGAAATTTATAGATCTCAGTGCTTACATGAAAAAAGAAGAAATAGCTAAATTTGAAGATCTAACTTCACACCTGGAGGAACAAGAAAAAGAATAGCAAATTAATCCAAAATCAAGCTGAAGAAAAGCAATAGTAATTATTTGAGCAGAAATAAATGAAATTAAGAATAACAACAAAAACAATAAAGATAATCAACAAAACCAAAAGTTGGTTGTGTGAGAAGATCAACAAAATCAACAAACCCTTAGCTACACTGACAAAGAAAAAAAAGAGAGAAGATGGAAATAAATAAAATCAGAAATGACTAGGGGGGCTTTACCACAGAAATAAGAGAGAACATAAGAGGATACTAGGAACAACTGTATGCCAAAAAACTAGATGATTTTAGAGGATATGGACAAATTCCTAGAAACACACAAACCACCTAACTAACTCTAGATGAAATAGAAGATCTCAACAAACTAATCAAAAGTGAAGAGATTGAAACAGTCATCTAAATCTTTCCAAAGATGAAAAGCCCAGGGCCAGATGGCTTTACAGATTAATTTTTACCAATAACTGAAAGACTATCTAATACCAATCTTGCTCAAGATTTTCCAAAAAATTGAACAGGAAAGAATACTAACAAACTCAATCTATGAAGCCAACATCACCCTAATACCAAAACCAGATAAAGGTACTAAAAAATAAAATCACAGACCAATATCTCTAAAAAATATAGATGCAAAAATCCTCAAAAAAATGCTTGCAAAAAGAATCCAAAAACACATTGAAAGAATCATACACCACAATCAAGTAGGTTTTAGCCTAGGAATGCAAGAGTGGGTCATCACAAGAAAATCAATTATTGTAATAAACCCCATTGGTAAACTGAAGAAGAAAAATCACATGATCCTGTCAATTAATGTGGAAAAGGCGTTTGACAAAATACAGGACACTTTATTGATTAAAAACATTACAAAAGATAGTAAGATAGTAATAGAAGGAAGTTTTCTCAATATGGTAAAGTGCATATATGAAAAACCTACAGCTAGCATAAGATTAAATGATGAAAGACTGAAAGCTTTCCTCCTGAGATAAAGAAAAAGACAAGAATGTCAACTGTCAACATTGTTATTAAATATTGTGCTAGAAGTTCTACTAGAGCAATTAGGCTAGATAGAGCAATAAAAAGCACCAAAACAGGAAAGGAAGAAGTAAAACGTTCACTATTTGCTGATGATATGTTTCTATATCTAGAATCATGTGAAAAATCCACAAAAA
>JAQZBX010043263.1:0-21733 GCA_029593785.1 Cabassous unicinctus | reverse complement strand
GCATTCAAGGTTGAGGAAGGCAGGAACCAGTCGAGCAGTTGTAGCTTTGGCCCAGCTTCGTGTCAAGGTCCTGGGTGAGAAATCTACCTCGCAGAGTTTCACCTGGTTGGAAACTGTCATCAGAGTAATAGGAGACTCTTCAAGTCTGAGACATGTTCACAAGTAAAAAAGCCTGTGTCAAGTTATATCATAAAAATGATCATAGTTTTAAGCCGCTACAAAGTGCCTTTCCGTTTCTGCTGAGCTATTGACAGTAAGAACTCCTGTGATGGATGTTTGGCGTTTACCATCGTCCCAAAGCAAATTGGGTGTTCACTGACTTCACCCAATGCAGTCAGAACAGTTTAATATAAACGTAATTTCCGCAGCCCAGTGACTGGGAGGGGGAAGTCATCTTATAACCAGTTCACAACTAGTAAGACAAAGATACAAAGCAGACTTCAAGGAAAACTTTTAGGAAAATCATCCACGTAGTTGTAGTTGGTGATGAGGGGGACTTTGGAATAAAGAGATCTGTGTTCAAATCCTGGCTCCGCCGTGTACCTGCCGTGTGACTCTGGGAAGGGCTTCTACTTGAGGGGACCATTTACCTGACGATGCCCTTTACATGAAAGCTCACTTACCTGAGAGGTCACTTACCTTCTCTGAGCCACAGTTTTCTTTTCTACTTTCTCAGTTCGAGCATTTTTATGAGGGTTCAAAGTCAAAATACCTGAAAGCCTTCCTTCTCCAAGTGTGGTCTGCAGCCCAGCAGCATCTTCATCACCTGGAAACTTATTAAAATTGCAGAATCTCAGGTGCCCACAAGTCCTACTGGATCAGAATCCGAGTTATACCATTCCAAGGAGGTCCACGTGCAGTTTTAGAGCACGGGAAGCCCTTGGCCCTGGGTGCCTGGCAGGGACCCGGTACGTCCCAGCCAGGTGTGCTCTTTTCACGCTAGCCTTGTACTTACACCTCACTTAACAAAAATGTTTTCTTGCTGTTTTCCTCTCTTCGTGTAAGTTCAAGCTGCTTCACGTTACATGAGTTGTTTTTAATGTCTGCATAGAGTAGTCACCCCATGTCGTAATTCCCTGTTTTGCCCATTTTGGTCGTTTCCAGCATTTTGCTATTAGAAAATAACACTTTATCGAGCATCCTCATACATAAAGCTGTCCTTTATAAAGAAGGAGGAGGAGGAGGGGAAGAGAATGAAAAAAGAAGAAAAGGAGAAAAATCACATATTGGTCCCGTTAAAGTCAGAGAGTGTTGAAAGTCTCTGTAATTGTAAAAATAAACGGATTAAACCCATACCCAGGCTGTGTTCGCTGGGAGGTGATGGCAGCTCGGAGACCCTGACACCGAGTCCATGGGCGGAGACGCAGGGACCCGGGCTGCAGCCGAGCTGGAGGCACCAGCCACACGTTCACTGCACTGACGCCCCAAAATCACCACCGAGAAGATCGTTGCAAAATTACTTTAACTGCTCATAAGCCGAGTGATAAAAGCAGGGACTAACCGGGGGCAAATGGGCTGTCAAGGCCTCCTGGGAAAGGCCTCTGCGACTACAAATCACCTTCCATCTAAGGGCTTCAAAGCCACCTTCCCGGCAGCGAGTCCTCCTCTGGCGGGAGCTGATAGAATTGTGCATTAATGGGGCCCTCGGTGCCAGGAAACCTGGGGCGACGCCCGGGTCCTGCTCAGGCAGGAGCAGCCCTTGGCCTCTCTCGCTGACGACCACGCGACCACAACGGCCGGGCGCCCGGCGGGGCAGGGGTCCTGTTCTTACTGCCCCCCACCCCTCGCCCACCCTCCAGTCAGCAGGAATTTGCAGAGCTCGGGCAGCCTGGCCAGGAGGAGAGAGCCAGGGGCCTGGGACAGGGGAGCCTGTGCCCCACCCCCACCTGGCCCCTCACTTCTCAGAGCCCCGCTCACAAAATGGGGGAGTGGGAGTGCTGCTGCTCTTGCCGGCAGGGAGCTTGATTCTAGAACTTGAACGAGCCAATGACAGAGGTACCGAGTGTGCCTGGTGCAGCTACGGAGAAAAACACGGGGGAGGGCAACTAGGGGTCAGGGAGGCCATGGGCTCCTCACTGGCCTCAGAGCTGGGGTGGGGTGAGGAGTCTGGGGATGGGGGACTTGGGTCTTGGGCCCCTTTGCTGATTGACAGGAACAGGGACAAAGGGGAAAAGGAGAAAAGCTGCTGGTCTCCAGGGGGTGGTGCTGGGGTGACTGTGAGTGCACAGGGAGGGAGTGGGGTCTTGCCAGGGCCTCACAGAGTTATGGGGGCCTCTTCCCTCCTGCCCTCTGGGGCTGAGCCAGGAGGAGGCCTGGCCTACAGAATATTCCAGGTGTCGCTGAATCCATGGAGATTGAGGATACCCCAGGCCTGCCCCGTGGGCCGAAGCACTTCCTGTGACCCCCCACTTACTCCCAGCAGAGAAAGAACCGGCCCACCCCTTCTGGAACACTCCCCCCAGAGGCTGCTGCAGGGGAACCTTGTCTCTCAAGGCTCCCAGAGAGGCCACTGATTAAAGGGCACCACGGGGGCAGGGACGAGGGAGGTCTCAGAAGGCAGCTACACCCAGGCAGCAGCGACGTGATCCAGTGATCCACGGCCCTTCTTTCACAGGGCCCCTGGGCTCCCGCCCTTACCCCTTACACTGGGCACTCTGAGCTTTAGGAGTGATTAAGAGAGGTGTTTCCCTTTTAGGATCTCCTTCCTTCAGGTGCTGGGGTGGCTCTGGGATAAAAAGGTCATGGAAGCGCTGAGACAAAGCAGCCAGTGGACCAGGGAAGGGGGTCCCTGCAGGAAGAAAAGGCTGCCTTATCTGGCCTGCCACACAGGTGAGGAAGGAAGAAAAATACCTCCTGGGCACAGGCTCGGCTGTGACCAGGGGTGACCAGGACCCTTCATGTCCAGGGCTGCTCAGAACACTTAATGGCCCTCGGAACTTCATCAGTCCTGAGAACATCCTCCTGGGGTGGGCAGCGCACTGAGTTAGAGGGAAAAAACAAAGGATGTGACCAGGGTCCTTGGGAGTTTAACAATGCAGGACCTATAAACAGCCCGAGGGCTCAGGAAGTGGCCTTCATGAAACCAGCAGGGCAGGCAATACCTGGGCACTTGCACTGGGGCCACTGCTCCACCCCCCAGGTGAGGAAAGAGACACTGTCTAGGCCATGCCACTTTCCAGCTGAAATCCTCATATTGCAGTTAAAGTAAATGATCACAGCCCAGCTTCCCGCAGGTAGAATTTTTTCTTTCTTTTTTGTTTATTTTTTTCCATAATAATATAACTTCTTGGGAATATAAGTAACATTAACCTTGAGTGTCATTCATTTATTCAGAATGGTCTCATTCATTTCTCCACTAATTTTTGAGCAGACATCTGCAGAGTGCCTCTCTGAGTTCTGGGGATAGAGCTACAAGCAAACAGGCCTGGTCCTTGCCCTCAGGAATAACCAGGGACTTGAGAGAGAAAGAAGCAAACAGGTGCCACTTTAGACGGTGCCCAGGGCTGGCCTCTCGGAAGAGGTGATCTTTGAGCTGAGGCTGAACAAGGAGAAGATTCCACAGGCAAAGGGCCTTCAAGAGCGCAAGAGAGCATTCCAGCAAAGGCCCTGAGGCAGGACTGGGTGGGACAAACACAAAGAATAGAGGGGAGGTAGGAACTGGGGCCAGTGATGGGGTGCTGCTCTGGGGAGGAGAGGGTGTGAGGCGATGGAGAGAAGCCTTAAGGTCCTGGGTGAGACCCGGTCCCCTGTGAAGAGTGGTGGGAAGAATTGGAGGAGTCTGTATGGGCTCAGCAGGGCAGATTGACATTTCTGTGGGGCCCTTGACTGGCTGCTGGACTGGAAAGGGTGGGGGGGTTCAAGAGTCGGTGGGGGGCACCACGCTGAGCCCCAGGCGTACAAGATGCGTGGCCTTGAGCACATTTACCTTCCCTGGGCCTCGGCTGTCCTCATCGGTGGCATGAGGGACTCACAAGCCATCCTGAGGCTGCTCATGGGGTTGGATGAGATGGGGGAGGGGGAAGCCCCTCACTCCGCAATGGCCTCTTTTTGTAAATATAACTAATGAGGGGACCTTGGCCGTCCCAGGGTTAAACCCACGATCCTGGAGGAAAAGCAGCCACAGTAACGTGCCCTTAGGCTGACCATGTAAATGTGCTTGTGCAGCCACGGCCCTCTTTACCAGCCCTTCATTCGTTCTTTACCAGCCCTTCATTCATTCTTTACCAGCCCTTCATTCGTTCTGCCTCCACATGGGTGAGAACACGCGGTTTGGGGACTCCTGCAGGGCCTTCTTAAGGTGACTCCACCTGAGCACAGCTGTCAGCAATGAGGTGGTGCGGCCTGGGAGCTAACACTTGCTTTTCTAGTTCAACAATAAATTTTCTCAAAACACACAGTCGCTTTCTAAAGCAATTGCTCGGCTCTGGCTCCCGCACGTTGCCACGCCCTGGACTAGGTCTATGTGACTCCTCGACCCCTCCGTGCAGCTCTGTGACATCCACTTGTCCTCCCAGGTGGAGGGGACTGAAACATGAGACCATGAGGCAGCAGAGGAACAAATCCAGAACGCAGGGCATTCCACAGGCAGCTGATCCGGGAACTCCACATGACAACGACGTGGAAAAATGCAGGGAGGGGGAACGCTCTCAGCCCAAGACACTTTGGAGACACGACAACCAAATTCCCCATGTGGCCCTTGTCAGAATTCTGACTCTGGAAAAGCAACCACAAAAAGACATTTTTAAGACACCGGGGAAATCTGACTAAGGTCTGAGTATTACGAAGAATTATTGTTCGTTTTGTTAGAGGTGGTAAGGAGAACTGCAGGTATGTTAGAAAACATCCATGTGAGGTGTGGGTTTAATTTAACATACACTGACAGAGAGGGGAGAGAGATGGAGAGTGGGGCAAGTCCTGACAATTCTTGGATCTGGGTGGTGGGTTGGTGGCAGTTCATTATATACTTCTGGTTGAAATTTCCATAAAAATTTCTAACTCGTACTTGGTTTATATTTAAGCTTCCAATTGACATGGGGAACTGTTGCAGAACTTTACAATATACAGACCAGGAATCACCGCTCATTTTCACTCTTCCACATTTTAACCCAGAATAAACAGTCCACCTCACGTGGGTGTGAGTCCATGACTGCATAAAATATCACCAGTTATTCGGTAGACGTCGTTCTCTGAAACCTTTGGCAAAGTCCTGGATGCCGGGAAAGGGGTTTTATTCCGACTCCAGCTGAAGCTGCCAGCTTGCTCACTGCTAACGTTTTCCGCTGACAGTGATTTTATGCAGAGCTGAGCACAACAGCCTGGGCCTGTCGCCCCAGCTCCCGAGTGAAGATCCAGAGGTATTTTCAAGCAGAAATAATGGGCCACTGTGGCTTTTTAAAGACATATGATTTATCCCTGGGCCCGCATTCAGGCTGGAGCTGTTAGAGGACAATGACAGGTTCCCTGGCCAGCGAGAAGCTATTTAACACTCGGCGGCTCGGCTGCTGGCGGGAGGACAGCTGGGGCTTTGCACGCCGAGGCACCCGGGAGCTGGGGGGAGCTGCGCTGGGCGCAGAGAGGAGCTAACTAGGCCGCCCCAGAGCACCTCTGTGCACCCCAAGGAGCGGGGAGATTTGGAAAATTACTGTAAAATTTGAATTCCATGACTGCTAATTGGGGCAACTCAGAGCCCAGCTGGAAAATTTGTAGGTAGAATTACCTGGTTCAGGTGCATTCATTACTCAAAAGCAGGAATTTATATTTGTAAAGATATGGATTATGCATTTTTGATTGAAAGCAGCTGCATGTGTTCTCAGCACATGCACAAAAATCTTTTAGCCCGTTACTGCCCCCGGTTTTACTCACATGACGCCGATGGCTTGGGCTCCCTGAACAGTGCCCAGCCCACGTGGCACAGTTCCAGCAACGAGGTGGCAGCAGACGGCTGCTGGGGATTCTGGGAAGGCGCAGTTTGCCCATTTACGCCTCTTCGTCCTCTCGCCTCCTCCCTGGCTCTCGCTGGCTGGAGGCCGACACCCTGGCCCAGGAGCAGCAGCCTCTGGCCACCACGGGAGGCCGGGAGCGTGGAAGCCGCATGCTAAGGGTGGCGGGGGGAGCACGGAAGGAGCCGGGCCCGTGTTGAGGCCCCAGCCCTGGCCCGCCTGCCCCGGGCTGGTCAGCCAGGAATGAAGCAAACCGCCCTCTGCTCAGACCCCTGGGCTCCCGTCACCTAGAGCTGGGCACAGTCCTGGCTGCTCACGGCGCCCACAGCCAGGTCCAGGCACCAGGCCCTGAAGCCCCTCAGCTGTGAACCCACTTCCACAGCAACCGGGGTCCCCGCGCTCACTTGCTCTGTGTAGACAGAACGTAACCGCCACCAACACCCAGGAACCGCCTTCGCGGATATAAATCCCCACGTCAGCTGAAGCATCCAAAAATAAACCCAGAATTTAGGAAGTTTCTCTGCACCAACAACCCGATTCGCACCAACAAAGATTCTTTGCGAGGGTGGCTGTGGGAGCCTCGCAGGTTCTCTGGCCTCCAGCACCCACGTCCCATCTGACACTAAGAGAACCTGATTCCTGGAGAACCCCCTCCCCCCTCAATCCGCGGGTTTGGGGTGAGGCTGACCCCAAAGCCCAGGCCCTGGGGGTGGGCCCAGGAGCCAGGCCTGGCTGAGCAAGTGCCTTGGCACAGGGATGGCTCAGTGGTGGCAGGGCCCAAGCTGGCCCTTCAGGGTGACGAGACGCTCGGGGCTTTGTAGGGCCTGCTCTTCCCCCCACGTGACCCTGAGTGAGTCTGAGGCTAGAGCAGCGACGGGCACGTGGGGACGGGGCCAGGGGAGCCTGAAGCTGCCGGGGTCCCGCAGGGAGGCTGCCCTGAGCCCACTGCGCAGCGGGTGGAATGGACACCCGGAGGCCAGCTGCGGCCAGGGGCCCCGTCACAGCCCCAGACCCAGCCTCCTGGAGGCAAAGCACCACTTCCATGAACCTGTGAATCCCTTTTTGGCTCAAACAACTTGAGCCAGGTTTTCTGTCACTTGTCTCCAAGAGAATCCTGACAGGAGAAGGTGGAATTTTAGGCAGAAATTCCCTGGCCCCTGGGGATCCTCCAACTTGCTCAGAAACCAAGAGAACATTTGCACCTGCTGAGCTTTTCCCCTCATGTCATCATCTGCCCAAAGCCACCTGGGGGGTTTCCTTTGGCTGGATTCAGGGAACCATCAGGGAACTGGAACTGGGGTCAGCTCTGCTCCCTTCCTGCCAGGAGAACATACTTGGGTCTGTTTTTAAACCTAAATTATATTATGCCCTGCGTAGCGCGGAAGTGGGAAGTTCTTCTTTGTGGAGGGACTGTGGGTCTTTTATTTCTGAGGTTGCTGGAAGAAAACAAGACCCCCGCCAGCCCCTCACGGGGCGGCCCAGCTCTGTTGTTGCAGCTGCTCCATGGCCGGGGTCTCTGCATCCCAGCGACCGGGTCCCCTCGGGTGGGGCTGGGGCCCTCGACTCCCACGCTGCTCTTTCCCCACGGACGCCGCTCCACCCCACCCCTCACTGGGGCTTCTGGCTCCTGAGATCTGTGTCCTGAGATTAATAGGGACAGTCAGGGCCAGGCAGCACTTGCCCCAGTGCTCCCAGGAGCTGTGGTCTCAGGGTCCCCGCCTGCAGCGGCGACCCTGAAAGGGGTGAAGGGCCACCTTGAGCTCCCAGAGAAAGTCCCACTGATGGAGGCTTGAAAAGGACACGTGCAGAATGCCCCAGCAGCCGAACAGCCCTCACCATCTACAGGTGTCAGGTCAGGGGCAGGGCTGGTCAGGGGGGCTGTTCCTAAAGCCCCTCTGCCTCCCTGTCAACGGAATCAAGTTCGCTGCCTCAAGACCTTCTCTGAGCCTGGCACTGTGCTAGGTGCTAAGGAGAAAATGGAGCTCCAGGGCTCACTCAAGTCCCACTCCTGTGGCTTGTGGTCTTAGCCTCACACCTAATTGTGTGCCTAGACAGTTGTCTTAGCTTCCCTGGGCTTCCGGTTCCAAGGACATAACAATAACTGCCCTGGGTATTTCCAGAGCCGAGGTTGCAAGGATAAAAGAAATCACATTCGTAAACGTGCTTTGTAGTCCAAATAATGATTATTCTTATCTCAGATTTTCCAATCAGCTTTCGAAGTTTTTGGCACAGGGTTGAGTTCATACCAGAGACCTCCAAATGTTGCAGAAGTGGCCAGGGGAAGGGTCCCCACTGAATTAGCCCCCACAGTTCACATGGGGAGATGTCAATGCAGGGGGCCTTTCCAGAGGGATGGTAAGTGTTGAAGAACAAACAGAAATGTTGAGGGGCTTGGAAGTTAGCAACAACAGGAAGCTGTGCCATCCCCAGGGACCATGGGGTGGGAGAAAAAAGAGCCCCCCACGAATGAGAATCATGGATGTAAAAGGGACCTGGAGACACTAGGTGCTGGCACAGGGAGAAAGCCAGGGAAAAAAAGACCAGTGTGTCACGCCTCCTGCCCTCCAGCTCCCGCCGGGGTCTCCCCCTGACTGGCCAGACCAGAAACCAGAGGGGAGGGGAGCCCAGAAGGAACGTCTGCAGGGGGCACCCTCCAGGGCACAGAGCAGGCAGAGAAAGGCTGTTTGGGTGGTGGGTGTGTAGGGGGGTGGGCAATGGAGGATGACCAGCGCAGGTGGCTGGGGTGGAGCAGATGGGGGGCTCCGGTTGGGGGGCCAGCGGCGGGCAGGAAGGCCACGTGTCCTCTTGACCGTCTGGAGCAGAGACCAGCTCTGCTGCTGTGTGGCCCTGGTCATCAGAAAAATGATTCCCTATGTGGGATTCAGTGTGTTTTCTCCGCACAGCCTAAAAGTCTGTCCAAGAAGGAGGAGGTGTTTCAAACAGGCATCTGCGAGCCTGTGAAGCCAGGCTGAGCATTCTGTTCAGGAAACCACGCCGGCCGCTGCAGCAATGCCGAGAGTGCTCTGCAGTCACGCTGCCTCGGATGCCCACGCCGAGCTCCCACGGCAGCTCTGGGCTGCCTGAGGGGCCGCTCGGGACCAGCCAGAAAGGAACAATGAATGAAAGCCTGGGAGGCCCCCGAAGCCCAAGGAGAGCACCAAGTGCCGGTCCCAGGGGGCTCCCGCTTCCCTCTCCTGGTGGGCCTGTTCGCGCATCTTCTCCCCGGCACCTCCTCTCTCCTGCCACCCAGAAGAGTGTGATTCTCATTGCCATCTCTGTACTCTGGGCATTTTCATCCCCAGCAAAGCCACCCAGTCCCTGGTAGAGGGGAACGTTCCAGCCAGAATCGCTAAAGGGTCTCGTCCCACCCGAGGTCCCGTCTGAGCACAGGCAGAAGATTGCCTGAGTCTCTCTCGGAAATCTCAGAACATTAATCACTTCACTTTCATAACGCTTCGCTTCTGCGTGGAAGTAAACAAGACCACTAACCTCGGCCACCGAGCTGCTCCAAAGAGTAAACTAGACAGTGCCCATCCAGCCCAGGAGCAGCGTCTGGGAACAGTGACTGCTCAGTGAGCTGGCCTCCTCCTCCTCCTCCTCCTCCTCCTCCTCCTCCTCCTCCTTCCCCGCCGGCCCCTCCCGCCCTGCTCTGTCTGCTGTCGTCCTCCCGCCACAGAACAAGCGCCCAGGGCCGAGGAATTCAGGACATTTTCACACCGGGCATTTCTGCCGATGTCCGTGAGCTTTCACCACTTGTTGGGAGAAAGACTGTTGCATCTGAGCAGCTCCATGAGGCCAGTGTATTTATGTCAAAACCAGCCAGGGAAGCCCCCTATCGAAGCCAAGGCCAAAGTGAAAAGCGAGAAGAAGGAATGTTAACCTTTATCACGGGCCTCTCAAGGGCAGAGTTCTGGGCTCAGGGCTTAATCTTGCATTAAACTGAAGCAAATGAAATGGATTTTTTTTTTGTAGGGCATAATGGTCAAATACGCAACTTTATGTGGTTCCCCCTCATACTATGTCCCTGATTCCTCGCGTCCGTCTCCACTTGCTTGTTCAGCAGATATTTAGGGAGCAGTGGCCAGTGCTAGACCTCTGCCGGTCCCAGGATGAGGGCGTGGAGCAGGTAGTCCCAGCCTCTGTTCCCACGAGGCTCCTGGTGGGAGAGAAGCAGGCAAGGAACCGTCCGCACAGGGATCAAGATGCTAGAAACGCGCCTCTTGGTTTCCCTTCTGGAACTAACCCATGGCCAAAACCCAGAAGGCACCCGTGGTGGCTGTAGACAGGAAGGATAATTTTAGAAACCTCGATGGTGTAAAAGTAACCGTGTAAGAGACAATGGCCTGGGGCAGGGGGAGGACACAGAGCAAAATGGTGAGGAAAGACAGAGAATAACATAACCTGTGAAGCATTGTGGACATGAATGAGATCATTTCTAAACTCTATGGAAATAGAGATCTAAGTTTATTAAAGTCCTAGAGTTGAGCAAAAGATTAATTTAAAGTAATATTGGACCTAACCAAGCTCGGCGGGGGGAAAGATGAATGAGGGAATATAAATGAGCAAATTGCTCGTTTTTCATAGCAGGAAAGCCAATGCGTGTGATCTCAGAGGGGAAACCAGGAAACTGCATTGGCGTAGTATCAGTTCTGCTGGGAGGAACCGCCAGAATCCTGACAATAGAAATTGTCGAGAAAGAATAAACACTCCCGGAGAGAAGGGAACATTCTCTTTTTTATTCGATTCCATACTCTACGGGGTGAATTTTTAAAAATCATATGTACATGTTAGTTTTGTAATTAAAAAGAAAAACTAAAAATAAAGCCAATTAAATATATACGTACAGAAGTGCATGAAGTAGGTAAAGCAGGTGTCCAGTGATTCTCTCCCCACCACTGACTCCCAGACATCACCATGAACTACGCGGCATCTGGCGCCCAAATGGGATGAAATGCCCGTAATGGTCTTTAACTGCCAGGAGGGGCTCAGGCATGTAATCTTTCCCCAAATATCCTGGAGTGACTACTTTACACAAAGCCTTACACTCAGCACTGTGTGGCAGGTGCAAAAGGAAGGGGACATGGCCCTTCCTGAAGAGGGTTTGCTCTCTTATGGGTCACATCCCTGGGAAGGAGCATAAACTCTCAGGCCTCCCTGCAAGTCACTCAGCCCAGGCAGGAATCCCCTCCTAACATCTGCATCAAGCATCATCCTGCCTCTCGCTTACTCCCCATGACGGCGAGACCACTTGCTTCCCAGGTAGCTCAGTCCATCATTAGAGAACTCAGAAAGTTCAGCCTCCTGTTGAAAGGAAACCCAGATCCCACAACCAGGGAGGAGCCAAAGCGTGTTGGAGGAGGCTTTAGACCTAACCGTGACCGCCATTCCCCTCCCCGAGCCCCCCCAGGTGAGCTTACAATCCATTTGTAGCTTTCCATTCTCTAACCACATTCTTTTCTCTGGTGCCTTATATTCTAACTACTAACTCCATGAGTTTGCTCATATTATTTAGTTCATAATAGCAAAATCACACAGTGTTTGTCCTTTTGTGCCTGGCTTGCTTCACTCAACATAATGTCCTCCAGGTTCATCCATGTTGTCACATGCTTCATGAGTTCATTCCTTCTTACAGCTGCATAATATTCCATCACGTGTATATAGCACAGTTATCCATTCAACAGTTGAGGGACATCTGGGTTGTTTCCATCTTTTGACAATTGTGAATAATGTCTCTATGAAAATCGCTGTGCAGATGTCAGTTCTCATGTCACTGCTCTCAGTTCTTCTGGGTATGTACCTAGTAGTGGTATTGCTGGGTCACATCGTAGATCTATATCTAACTTCCTCAGGAACCGCCAAACAGACTTCCACAGTGGCTGTACCATTCTTCATTCCTACCAGCAGTGAATAAGCATACCTCTCCAACACTTGTAGTTTTCTGTTTTGTTTATAGAGGCCATTCTAGTAGCTGTGAAATGATATCTCATTGTAGTTTTGATTTGCATTTCCTAATAGCCAGTAATGTTGAACATTTTTTCATGTGTTTTTTTGCCAATTTTTTTTCTTCTTTAGAAAAATGTCTGTTCAGGTCTTTTGCCCATTTTTTAATCAGGTCATTTGTCTTTTTATTGTTGAGTTGTAAGATCTCTTTATATACCATGGATTTTAGACCCTTGTCAGAAGTGTGATTTCCAAATATTTTCTCCCATTGAGTCAGCTGCATTTTCACCCTTTTGACAAAGTTCTTTGAGGTAAAGAAGTGTTTCTGTTTTTTCCTTTATTGCACATGCTTTGGGTGTAAGGTTTAAGAGACCCCCACCTACTACAAGGTCTTGTAGATGTTTCCCAAAGTTATCTTCTAGGAGTTTTATGGTCCTGGTTTTATGTTTAGGTCTTTGGTCCATTTTGAGTTGATTCATGTATAGAGAGTGAGATAGGGGTCTTCTTTCATTCTTTTGGTCATGGATATCCAGTTCTCCCAGCACCATTTATTAAAGAGACTGTTCTGTCCCAGAAAAGTGGACTTGGTAGGCTTATCAAAAATCAGTTGACCATAGAGGTGAAGGTCTATTTCAAAACTCTCAATTTGATTCCATTGACCAATATGTCTATCTTTATGCCAATACCATGTTGTTTTGACCACTGTAGCTTTATAATATATTTCAAGTTCAAGAAACATGAGTCTTCTGATTTCACTCTTCTTTTTAAGGATTTTTTTGCTATTCAGGACCCCTTTCCCTTCCAAATAAATTTGGTAATTGACTTTTCTATTTCTGTAAAGTAGACTTTGGAATTTTTATTGGTATTGCATTGAATCTATACATCAATTTCAGTAGATTTGACATCTTCATAATGTTTAGTCTTCCAGTCCATGAACACAGACTGTACTTTTATTTGTTTAGGTCTTTGATTTCTTTTAGCAGAGTTTTGTGGTTTTCTGAATACAGATCCTTCACATTCCTAGTTAGATTAATTCCTATATATTTCAGTCTTTTTGTTACTATTGGAGTTGGAATTTTTTTTCTTGATTTTCTCCTCAACTTGCTCATTACTAGTGTATAGAAATGCTACTGATTTTTGTGTGTTGATCTTGTATCCTGCCACTTTGCTGAAATCATTTATTAGCTATAATAGCTTTGTTGTAGATATTTCAGGATTTTCTAAATATAGGATCATGTCATCTGCAAACAGTGAGAGTTTTACTTCCTCTTTTCCTGTTTGGATGCCTTTAATTTTTATTTCTTCTCTAATTGCCCTAGCTAGAACTTCTAGTACAATGTTGAATAACAGTGGTGACAGTGGGCTTCCTTCTCTTGTTCCAGATCTTAGAGGGAAAGCTTTCAACCTCTCCCCATTGAATATGACGTTGGCTGTGGGATTTTCATATACGCCCTTTATTATGTTGAGGAACCTATCTTTCGAAGTGTTTTTATCAATAAAAGATGCTGGATTTTGTCAAATACCCTTTCTGCATCAATCGAGATCATCAAGTGGTTTTTTTCCCCCTTGATTTGTTAATGTGGCATATTACATGAATTGTTTTTCTTATGTTGAACCACCCTTCCATACCAGGAATAAACCCACTTGATTGTGGTGTATAATTCTTTTAATATGCTGTTGGATTCTACTTGAAAGTATTTTGTTGAGAATTTTTGCATCTATGTTCATTAAAGAGACTGGTCCATAATTTTCTTTTCTTGTAGTATCTTTATCTGACTTTGACAATAGGGTGACGTTGGCTTCATAAAATGTGTTAGAAAATTTTCCCTCCTTTTCAATTTTTTGGAAGAGTTTAAACAGGATTGGTATTAATTCTTCCTGAAATGTTTGGTAGAATTTCATCTGTGAAGTCATCTGGTCCTGGACTTTTCTTTGTTGGAAGATTTTTGATGGCTGATTCAATCTCTTTACTTGTGATTGGTTTGTTGAGTTTCTGTATTTCTAATAAAGTTGATACAGGTTGTTTGTGCATTTCTAGGAATTTGTCCATTTCATCTAGGTTATGTAATTTGTTGGCATATAGTTTCCCAAAATATCCTCTTATTATCCTTTTTAGTTCTGTGGGGTCCGTCATTATGTCCCCCCTTTCCTTCCTGATTTAATTTATTTGCATCTTCTCTCTTTTTTCCTTTGTTAGTCTTGCTAAGGATTTGTAGGTTTTACTGATTTTCTCAAAGAAAGCTTTTGGTTTTGTTGATTTTCTCTATGTTTTTTTGTTCTCAATTTCATTTATTTCTGCTCTAATCTTTGTTATTTCTTTCCTTCTGCTTGCTTTGGGATTGGTTTGCTGTTCTTTTTCTAGTTTCTCTAGTTGTTCAGTTAGATCTTTGATTTTAGCTCTTTCTTCTTTTTTAATATAGGCATTTAGGGCTAGAAATTTCCCTCTCAGCACAGCCTTTGCTGTGTCCCATAAGTTTTGTTGTTGTTGTTTTGAGGTACCAGGGCCGGGGACTGAACTCAGGACCTCGCATATGGAAAGCCGGCACTCAACTGCCCGAGCCACATCAGCTCCCCCATAAGCTTTGATAAGTTGTTTTCTTTTTTTCATTCATCTTGAGATATCTACTAATTTCTCTTGCAATTTCTTCTTTGACCCACTGATTGTTTAGGAGTGTGTTGTTTAGCCTCCATATATATTTGTGAATTTTCCCCTTTCCCACCTATTATTGATTTCTAGCTCCCTTCCATTTTGATCAGACAAGGTGCTTTATACAAACATGTGGTCTATCCTGGAGAAAGTTCCATGAGCACTTGAGAAGAATGTATAACCTGCTGATTTGGTGTGTAATGTTCTGTATATGTCTGTCAGGTCCAGCTTGTTTATCATATTGTTCAAGTTCTCTGTTTCCTTGTTGATCTTCTGTCTAGTTGTTCTATGTAATGATGTGAGTGGCGTGTTGAAGTCTCCAACTATTATTGTAGAGATTTCTGTTTTTACTTTTAGCTTTGCCAGAGTTTGCCTTATGTATTTTGGGGCACCCTGGATATGTGCATAGGTATTTATGACTGTTACTCCTTCCTGGTGGATGGTTTCTTGTATTAATATATAATGACCTTCTACATCTCTTATCACTTTTTTGCATTTAAAGTCTTTGTTGACACCAGTATAGTTATCTCTGCTCTCTTTTGGTTACTATTTGCACAGAATATCATTTTCCAATCTTTTACTTTCAATATATTTGCATCCTTGGGTGTGAGGTGAGTCTCCTGCAGACAGCATCTGGATGGTTCATGTTTTCTTATCCATTTGGTCATCCTATATCTTTTGATAGGGCAGTATAATCCATAACACTCAATGTTGTTACAGTAAAGGCATTACTTACTCCGACCATTTTATCCTTTGGCTTTCATGTGTCATATTTTATTTTTGCCTTTTTACCCTTTTGGTTACCCTTTCTGATAGTCTTCACTTCTATACTCTCCTCCGAGCCTCTCTCTCTTGTCTTTTCTTTTCTGGCAGCAGAAAAGTGTTAGTGTTTCCTACAGAGCTGGATTCTTGTTTACAATCTCTCTAAGTTTCTGTTTATTTGTGAGTATTTTAAACTCACTGTCTCTTTTGAAGGACAGTTTTGCTGGATAAAGAATTCTTGACTGGCAATTTTTCTCTTTCAGTACCTTAATTATATCATACCACTGCCTTCTTGCCGCCATGGTTTCTGAAGAGAAATTCACATGCACTAAGTCTTACTGGACATCCCTTGTATGTGATGTTTTACTTTTCCTTTGCTGCTTTCAGAATTTTCTCTTTATCTTTGCCATTTGGAATTCTGAATATTTTGTGTCTCTCATAACATGTATGTTGGTGTGCTTCATGCTAACATTCAATTCCCTGAGCCCCTGCTCAATTTTTGTCCATTCTTTCCCCTCTCTGCTCTTCTCTCTTTTCATTTTTAGTTGTTCTTTCCTCTATGTCACTGATTTTTTTCTTCCATAATTTCAAGTCTGCTGTTGTGTGCCCCTATTTTATTTTTAATCTCATTTATTGTGTCTTTCTTTCTTATAAGCTGTTATTTTTCTATCCAAGAATTCAATTTTTTTCTTTGTGCTCACCTAGTGTCTTCTTAATGTCTTTTCTTTCTTTAGCCGTATTGTCCTTCAACTCCATGATTTGATTTATGAGATTTGTGTGAACATCTTTGATTAGCTGTTTCAAGTCCTGTGTCTCATCTGGAGCTTTGATTTTTCCTTTGCCTGAGTCAGTCATATCTTCCTTTTACTTAGTATGGCTTGTAATTTTTTGCCAATGTGTAGGTATCTGATTCTGATGCTGAGTTAACTCTGATGTTCAGTTTCTCTCTCTTGCCTAGGGATTTACTATTAAATATCTGTGTGCCACCGCTGTTCTTTGACTCTTGGTTCAGCTTGTTCTAGATATTTAGGATTGCCCCTGTTTAACTGCTCAAACCAGGGCTAAGGACCCAGTAATGGGGCTCGGGCCAGTTTCCAAGGGCCTTCGAGAGCCGGGCAGTAAAGGCACCTGCTGGCCTCTTTTATTTATTTAATTGTTTTTCTTTCTTCATGCACTTTTCTGGTCTGCCAGCAGAAGGCTTTGGCAGGCCTCTCAGCTCAGACCACAGGTGATCAGTGTGACTCTGCAGTGGGTGGTGCAGAAGCAATGTCCTCAAGGCTGTCCTAGCCTCACAAACAAGCTTTCTCAGAAGCTGTTCTTCCTTGGCCAGCCACACCCTCCCTCCCTTTGCCTCCTCAGCAACCAGCCCAGGGCAGTAGGGAGGCTGTTTGAGAAGGCAAATTATCTTTAGTTCCCTGCCAAACAATGTCACAGCCCCACCCGGCCTGGAAGTGTGTGCGCCCCCCCTCCAATGCAGCAGACCATGTTTGCCCGCCAAAATCTGAATTTCCTGTAGGCTGTGTCCCTCCCACTCCCTTTTCCTGGGGAAGAGGCCCCTGCAACCCCCTCAGTCCACAGCCACTGCGGTCCACAGCCGCTGCGGTCTGCGCCACTGCTGTTTGCACCATGGGTGGGGGGATGGACACCAGTTGCTGTTCTGCAGCTTTGCTCACAAGGCTTTTCAGCCAGCTGACACTGCTTTCCTTCACCCCTCTCTCTTCTGGGTGGTGTCTTGCCTTCCCCTGTTGTCCTGAGCCCCAGAGCAGCCCTCCAGACAGACTCCACCTGTCCTCTGGCTATTTTTTACTGGGAGAGAAATGATTCCTCCGCCTCTCTAATCCTCCATCATCCCAGAAGTCCAAAAACTGCTTTTAAAGAGATTTTATAAAATCCCACCTGTATTGAGGCCTCTATTGATGAAAACAATAATAAGGTGTATTTCCCCCGACTTGGGTTTCTACACAAGTGAAACTCACTTCCCACAGTCCTGTCTGTGAGGAGCGCGGCTCTGGAGCCAGGCTGCCCAGCCCACATCTCAGCATCTCCACCTGCTCACTGTGGGACCACAGGCAGGTAATTTAGTCTCCCTGGGCCTCCATTTCCTTATCTGTAGAATGGCAATGATGATAACAGCAATGCTGTTGAGGAGTAAGTCAATACACATGAGAAACTTGGAACAGTGCTTGGCACATGGAAAGCGTTAGCTGTTATTATCTAGGGGACCCAAGTAGTAATTAGGCCACATTTAGTGCATGCACACGCACGCCCATTCACACACATATGTGCGCACACAATGCGCATGGCACCATCGTGCTCTCTCTTGACCTGTGCCCTGAACTTGACCCAGGTATGGGCCAGCAGCTGTAATGTGGTCACTTCTCTTTCCATAGTACAACTATTTCATAGTTGGCAAAGCACCCAGATGTGCGTCACCTCTGTCCCTGCACCTCCCAATGTGGTGAGTGGGGAGTATCCTGGTATTAGCCCCTGTTACAGAGCAGAAAACCTCACCCCAGAGAGGAGGCACTGCTTCCCACAGGTAGGTTGCCAGGCAATGGCAGTGCCGCACTTGAACCCAGGACTTCCAAGGCCAGACGCCCCCACTGAGCCATCAGCACATGTGTGCCGGCAGCGCCCCTGTGCCAGGTGCTGCAGTAGGTGCCAGGATGCCAGGGTTGATGAGAGAGGCAGGGTCACAGCCTTCTTGGGGCTCACACCCAAGAGCAGGGTTGGGATGACAGTCAAGTGAGCATGTGCTCAGGGTCATTCCAGGTGGTGGTAAGTGGGAGCGAGAAGAGAAACCAAAGCAGGTGACTAGCAAGAGAAGTGCCCAGGTGCAGATGGCTCCTGTGGACAGGGCGTCGGGAAGGGCTGTCTGGGAAGGGGACACTTGGCGAAGCCCTGACAGGTGAAAAGGGGCCTCCAGGCAGAGCTGCGGGTAGCCAGGGACCAGGCAGCAGCACAGCCCGACAAAGGCCTGGAGTCAGGAATGAACCTGGCAGGTTTGTGGCACAGAAAGACAATCAGGGAGGCCAGGAGGTGGGGTGGGGTGGGGACAGGCACCCTGTCCAGTCCAGTCTCCCCCTTGGCCCCGGTGCCTGCACATCTGGGAGCCTTTCCAATCTTCAGGGCAGCAGACACCTCCGCTCTGAGCAGGAAGGGCTGGCTCCCGGGGTGGGGATGGAGGTGGGGGGCACGGGAGGCCAATCCTTGAGGCCCGGGGAGGAAGTCAGGGCTGGCTAAGCCAGGCCTGTCTCAGCCAAAGGGCTGGCTCTTTCCCAGCCGGGCCTCCACCATCCGGCTGGGGCATCTGCAAATGAGGAGCCAGAAGTCGTCTGGGACAGGCGGGTTGCTAACCCAGGAAAGAGCCTTCCAGCAGGCTCCCCTGTTTAAGTGGAGGCAACTCTGACAAGGGGGCCTCCCTTCCTTTTAATTTCCTTCTGGCTCCGTCTGCGTGAACTCGCGCTGTTGGGCTGAGCCTCCTCCTTTCCTCTTGCTGTTTGGTTTCATTACTCTCCAAATAAAGATGAAAAGTCAAGGCGCATGCATAATGCATAATCATAACACTTGGATTTCTTTAACTTTATCTCTGCACTTTTTCACGTGTTCCTGCAATTAAAGAACACCATCGGATAAGACAAGCCTTGAGAAAAGTGGTACAGCTACTAATCACGGGAATTCTCAGCTATTCATGTGCATACGTGTGTGTGGTGCCTGTCAGCTGTGCTCTGTGGCCATGCTCCTAACCACACGCACACTCACGTGTTCACCTGGGAGTGCTTAGACAACCTGTAACTCTGCGTCACAAAACCGCCCAGTGCCGTCCGAGGCCCCGGGAACCCTAAGGACGGCTCCCGCCCGTGTCCAGGAGACCTCCACTCGCCTCTAAGTCACCGTGCCCCGTGGGGAGAAGCCGTTGCTGCAGCCGAGCCCCCAGTTGAAGGGAACTAAGTTAAATCCAGAATGACCCACATTGTGCCGCAGCTCCTGCCCCGCTTCTCGGTGTCCTGGGAACGGGGGATGTTGACTCAGGTCGGGACAAACCTTTATTGACGTGCCAGGGCGTTTGCTGTCGGGGCGGAGGGTGTGAATGGAAGTCGTCTGACGGGCCAGGCTCGCTGGTGCTGGGGAATGCGGATGAGGTCCTTTCCTTTACCCTCTCTCCTCCGCTCTGATTTGCATGACTAAGCTTTCCGCTTTGAAAAAAGAATGTGTTTGTTTGTTTCTTGATTGTTGCCCTGTCTCCTATGGAGTAAACAAATTACTTGCTCACCAGGCAGGGACCTAAATTTGGCAGAAGCCCAGGTCTGGTTCTTCAGCCAACCGGAGCCAGACAGCCATGCTCGGGCGGGTAGGGACAATTCCAGGAGAGTTTACACACCCCGGGGAGGTCAGGATGAAAATTACAGCGATGCCCAGCAGACTCATTAGGAAGGCATATTGCTCTTAGCAAAGGAGGACCAGGCGGAAGAGAGGGACAGAAAAGGCCCCTCCTTCATCGCAAAGTCTGATTCAACCTAATGAGGAGCTCCAGGGTGTCTCTAAATGAGGCTGTGGGTTCCCTGTAGAGAGAGAAGACTTTGCTGGCTCTTTTTAGACTTGTGGTTCTCATCTCTATCAGAGCTGATGCTCAGTTTTTTTAATAACAAATATTTCACAATTTCTCCTTTACTTTCTTGAAATGGAAATCACAGGTAATATAATCTGCCTGCATGCATATTTTAATCAATTTAAGCCACAACTATAACAATATAAAGGGGAAAGAAAAGGAATTTATAATAAAATAAAACTTATTTTAACATGCAACTGCTCTGGCATGACTAAACTAGAAGGTATATAGCAAAGTCATCGGCCGCCTAAACTTGCCGGCAAAACCCCTGTGGATGGAGCTAAGCATGCAGACGGCAGCAGCTGTGCCCTTGGGGGCAGTTCCCACACCACGAGAGACTTTGCTGTGGATAATAGGATTTTTCAAAATGGTGAACAATCCTTGGTAAAGTCCCGAACACAGCAAATTACAATCTTCCCATAGTTCATATCATGGTTGCATTCCTGAAAAAACTCAGAATATTTTAAAACAGTAAAAAAAAAAAATGTATTCTACTTCTACATAAAATGGAGTTCAGGTGGAGACTCAGATCACTTCAAGCAGCTTTACTAACCTACGTGACATTGAAGGAGACATTCAAAATTAGTGCCAATTTGTGAAGAACTAGGAGGAGCACATGGGCTGAGGAGGACAGCCCCGGAATTCACCCTTTAGGCAAGTGTCATGTGCAGATGGGGAAATATATCCAGAGAGAACAGCGGCGCCCAAGGTCTCAAGGCCAGAAAGGGGCAAGGCGGGGGCTTGATGTAAGGTGGAGGGACGCTAAACCAACGTGAGCTCCATGCGGCCTGCCTCTTTTGTCCAAGCTTGCAGTCCCGGGGTGAGGCTGATGTGTTCCACGTAACTGCTGCTTACCCGGGAAGGCCAGCTAGGCAGGCTTCAAAACAGAGTCAGAAACTGGATCAAAAACCATACCTCAGCCTCTTCACACGCTGATACCTCCGGTACCTCTGGACACAGATATTCTAGCTCCCATTACCAAAAAGACCAATATGAAACCTGAAGTTTGACACCATATCCCTCGTCTGAACACCCTCTAGAAACTGGATGTAGCTCCTTCAGCTAATAGGCCATCCCCAGAATTGATTTCATTAGGTTCCTGTTTCTTAAAGTTATAAGATACCAATTCAAAATTTAGGTGCATATTATGAGTGCCAGAGTCATGTGGCATAGCCCTAGCTGCAAGGGAGGCAGGGTAATCGAGTAATTGGAGTCGATCGTGAGAGGCAGCAATTGAGCGCAGGAAAGTACTTTGAAGTTTCCGCACAGCCAAAAAGAAGAACAAATACCCACTAAATTCTTTAGGCAGTTGGCCCTGGAAGAGCAATTTTCCCCTTTACACGCTGGCTCCCACCACACCAGAAGGGAACAATAAATCATCCTTTAGTTATCTCTCTCTTCTGTGGCGACAGACAGCGCTGTGGCCACATCCCTGAAGGCATCTGTCATTTTAGCCTTCTTCCGTTAAAGCAAAGAGGAGATGCTTGAATAGTTGTCAAAGTAGCTCCAAGCTCAGCACAAAGTCAACCTCAGGAGCCACGTGGTTGTGCCTGAAAGAGTTTTATCTGCTAAACCCCAGAGGGGGACACAGCTTTGGGGATCACGGGCTCCACCTTCTGATACACACCTCTGAAAGAGGGTGTATTAGTCAGCCAAAGGGGTGCTAATGTGAAATACCAAAAATGGGTTGGTCTTTATAAAGGGTATTTATTTGGGGTAGAAGTCCACAGTTACCAGGCCATAAAGCATAAGTTTCTTCCCTCACCAAAGTCCATTGTCACGTGTTGGAGCAAGACAGCTGCCGACATTTGCCCAGGGTTCAGGCTTCTTGGATTC
>JAQZBX010043262.1:0-15431 GCA_029593785.1 Cabassous unicinctus | reverse complement strand
TATTAGAGTTGAAGAAGGGAGATGTCGATTTGTCAGTTTTGGCAGCAGGATTTGTTGGGAGAGGATGGAGCATGCATGGTTGAGCTAAGTAGCCAGAATATCTTGGCCAACAATTAACAGTGCCACCGCAGGGGAGTAAACCGTTTCTTCCCCATAGGAAAACGCTTTCCAATAAGCATTCCAGCCCATTCAGGGTTATCCAGAGGCACGTTCCTGCTAGCTGGTTCTTAA
Organism: Cabassous unicinctus; assembly: GCA_029593785.1. Classification (NCBI taxonomy): domain Eukaryota; kingdom Metazoa; phylum Chordata; class Mammalia; order Cingulata; family Chlamyphoridae; genus Cabassous; species Cabassous unicinctus. Next base: position 15,200 of record JAQZBX010043262.1, on the reverse strand, counting down.
AAACAATAGCTATTCTTTGTGCGGCACTTACTTTGTGCCTGGCTCCATGTCAAGGACTTTAAATGTATTACCTCATTTAATTCTCACAATCCCTGTGGGTAGGTACTACTGTTATCCCATTATGCGGATGAGAAAGCCAAGGCTCAGGTTATGGACAAAAGCACACCGCCATAGAAGGGGCAGAGCTGGCTGCTATGTTGGTCTGTAGGAGGGGAGAAAGGAGCATGTCACCCAAATCTAACATGGCGGGTGGTGCTTGCCTACTTTGGGGACCTGGGGTTTCTTTACCAAGTACCATTTTTGCCAAGCCCATGGTACTTGATGAACACGACACACTGTGTACCTGTGGAGTTGGCCTGGTAGCCCTTCCTTAGAATGGGCATCTAGAACTGTTCTTTGACCTAAGAGGAGGACGCACTTCCTCTGAAAACAAACTTAAATACCCTGGAAGCTTAGTCCAGAAGCACAAGGCAGAACCGAGGCTAGGCAAGGTGTCGACCATGTCCCATTTCCTCTGGGGGGGCCAGTTCCCTGTTGCTGTCCAAATGGGGTCGGTTTCCTGCCCTGCTGACTCTGGCAGGCTGAACCTTCCCAATCCCACGGCTGGGTTTTCTCCCGCGCCCTTGTCTCAAGAGGGTTGGGCAGGTCGAGATTTAACTGATTAGTGCACTGGGGCTTCCCCCACTTTTCTTGGGGGATTATGTCACAGTCTATTAAGCATGCTCCCTCCGGTATTTAATCCCACTTTGACATGGATTTTGCTGGCAGTCTGTTAAATGGCACTGCTTAAACCTGGTTGCTGTTTTGTGGAGCCTGCCATTGTGCAGTAGCATCAGTAGCCCACAGGATTCCCACCCTCTTTTGCAGTTGCTTTGATTTTTTTTTTCCTGTAGAGCAGAGCTTGGAGAAGATAGCTAAGACCCCATATTCATGCAGCACATTTAGCTGGGGGAGGGGTGGGTGGGGTGACGCATCTTGGTCCTCATCAGAGGACACCCCTCGAGGTAGATGGTCACGGGCAGAGGTTGGCCCAGCCTCATCGGGGAGGGCCTGAGGACACACTGTGGGCAGGCAGATGCCACCGTCCAGTGCCACCGTCCAGTGCCCCCTCCAGGATCCCATTTCGCCTTCATAAATCACTGGCATTTGGCAAGTTCTTTTTTATCCTGTTTATTTCTTCAGCCTCTCCCAACTCTAAGAAAACAAAGTTCCAAGTCCTTTTGTATCCACTTTGTGAAAAGTTGTAGAGTCTCAGCCAGCCCAGTGTGCCTGGGGCTGCTGAGACAGGTAATGCCGAGAGTCCCCCTGGCTAAGTCTTTGTAGGATACCTCTGAAAGCTGGGCTTCCCTCCTTCGAAAGTCCTCTGGAATGAAAAGGCTTCCTCCTAGAATCCTCCCTGACTCCAGGTAAAGCTCTTGGAGTTCCTTGGGTGCGGTGCTGCCCCTTGGCCTCCAGGTGTCTGGTGCAGAGCAGGCTGCGCTTTTGTCCAGGCCAGCATGTGGCATCGGGACAGGAGTGGAGGCTTCAGCTGACCATGGGCAAGATGTCCCCCTCCGTGTCCTCGCCTGGGAGAGGACAGAGGTGAGGGGGTGTCTGAGGACCCTGCACAACCCTGGTTCGGCTGACCTGGGCCTCTATCGTGGCGGCTGCTTTGGGGACTGTTTCTTGTCATTTGCTCTTCTGCCTACGAGGAACGTGCAGAAGAGGAGGAAATGCAGTGAAGTACCTGGCTCAGAGCAGGGGCTCAGGAAAGTGTGGCCTTTGGACACCTCCTGGACCCTCAACCTCTCGGGCCTCCACATCCTTGTGCGCAGCTGTCGGGGTGCCCCTCGGCACGTGGTCATCTCACAGGCAGATGAGGAGTGGTCTCCCCTTTCTGGCCGTCCTCGCCCTCTGTGGGCTTGCTTGGAGTCAGGGAATGCGTCTGCCTCTGGCTTTGGCTCTGTGACCTTGCCAGGTTCTTCTGACTCTCTGAGTTTCTTCTTGATGCTTTCTATCTCCCCATCCCTTCCGACTCTTGACAGACCTCTCCAGGTTCCAGTGGGGTCTCTTGCTAATTGGCTCTTGGGCTTTATTTTCTTTAATCTTGGCTTTCAGGGGTGGTGGCGTGGGGTCAGGCAGTTCCTCAGTCTGTGCTCTGGGATTTTGCGGAATTTGCTCCCATGTACCCTTTCAACTCTTCCCTTTCCAGCCCCAAGAGTTGGAAGTGATGCAGTTTTTAGCTTTGCTTCATGGAGTACCAGCCTCTACTCCTCCCATCTTTCCCTGGGTCTTCCCAGCCCCGTTGTGTCTGTTGGGGTGTGTCTTTGTCTGTCCCTCCCTGCAATTCTCCTGAGGTGTGGTGGCCTGGCCTGCCCACAGTGTTCCCAAAACCATTGGGTTTGCTCCAGCAGCCATTTGCCCAGTGCCGTATGCAAGTCAGGGCAGCCGGAAGTTTGCCATGTCAGTGAATAACAGCTTCTCCCTTAGGTGGGCGAGCTCCACAGAACCAGTTTCCCTGGTCAGGAGCTGCTTTTAATTTGGGTGAGGCCTTCCTGATGGTTGCCTTCCTCCAGCGAGATCTTTGCTCCCTGGTTGTTTTGTGGGCCGCACCCAGGCCGGAAAGTGGCTCGCTTGCCAAGAGTGCTTGCTTGTCCCCTCCCCTGCAGGCCTGTCCATGACATCCTTGCAGTTCGCCATGAAACAGCGTAAGGCACAGATCTGTCACCAACCCACGTTGCTTCCTTTTAAACACCAGAAAGGGTTTTGTGCCCTGTGTTTTGTGTTTCAAGAGGCACCCTTGACCTCTGCCCGGGGTGTCCGCGGGGCTGGGTTACTTGGATTTTAAGCCGGACCCGTCGTCTTTGAATTGGAGAGTTCAGAGAAAAGTGCTTCCCAAGGGTCCCCTTGATGTCTTCCGGGGAGCTGCCTTGAGGCCCATAAAGGAGCGACTCAAGTGGAAGGGCTGTGGAGGGTTCTGGGGTTGTTGGGTGGTTGTTTTCCCACAAAGCCCCCTTAGAACCTTCAGGGGCGCCTGGGGCCTGGCTGGCCTAATTAGCCTGTTATTCCCGCCCTGACCTCCCATCCTGTCTGAGCAGCCGAGGGCTTTTCTGCTGAGCTCAGTTCCCTTTGTGGTTAGCCTTTTGGGTCCGGGACTCCTTCCGTGACTCTCTGTATCCCAGTTAATTGAGATGGGGGGAGTTTTATGCTCTCATACAGACCTTCCCGTGGTCATTTGTGAGGAACTTTGTTTTTGACCAGCTCCTGTACTTGTGAGAACTGTCTCTGTGGGTTTGGCTCAAAAATTGGATTCTTTATTCAGCTGCTCCTTCCTTCACCCTGATATCCTCTTTATCCCCACCCCGGGATGCCGAGAGACCAGCAGGTTAGCGGTGGGAGAGAAAGGAGGGTCCACAGCAGGTGAGGTGGCTCTGACAGCCACATGGGAGGACCCCAGGACGGGGCTGGGGCCCTACTCCCCCACCCCTTTTTCTAGCCACTCAGTCCCCCTGCCTCAAGCCCAGCAGTGTGGAGTTGACAGGGCTGGTCAGACCTCGAAGCCTGGGGGCTGGAGCCTGGCCACCACTGCTTCAGAACCACAGCTCTCTGTCCGCTCTGCACAACCACTGCAGACCCCAGGGGGAAGCCACCCCTGCTAAGTGGGCGGACCAGGGGCTGCTCTGTGAGGGAGGCTCCTGGCTATTCCCCAAGAGTCAAAGCTTCTGTGGTTAAGTGAGTTTCAGAAATGCTCCAAAGCGGAGCTGTATGGGTTTCTTTACAGCAGGACTTCTTGAAACTTCTGTTATAGCATTAAACATGAATCCCCATGATGGGGATTCCCTAAACTCATTTGACCACAGAACTTCTTTGCTCTCCTCTTTCTGAGAACACTAGCCCTGTGGAACACACTTTGGGAAACACCGGCTTGGATTTATCTCAATGTTAGTGGCAGCACCTTCAGTAAATGCCAGTGGTTCACTACCCACCCACCCCATTCCCTGCCTGGTTAGGCGAGAGCAGACAGTCCTTTTGGGGGGAGGACAAGGGATGGGACGAGAAACAGCATCCCACGTCCTCCTGAGGCCTCTCCTGGCCTCACACTCTATTCACAGCCGCCATTCCTGTCAGCATCAGCCAGACCAAAGCCATCAGAGGGCTCTTGGCAAGCTCCATGTTCACACTGGCTTTGGGGTTGGTTTGTAGGGAAGATGGTGAGTTGGAGGAAGGCGAACTTGAAGATGACGGGGCCGAGGAGACCCAGGACACCTCGGGAGGGCCGGAGAGGAGCCGGAAGGAGAAGGGGGAGAAGCACCACAGCGACTCAGATGAGGAGAAGGCTCACAGGAGGCTGAAGCGGAAACGGAAGAAAGAGCGGGAGAAAGAGAAGAGGCGGTCAAAGAAGAGGAGGAAATCCAAACACAAAGTAGGTCTGGGAGGGTTCACTGGGGCAGCCGCTGCTTGGCCTCGGGCCTGGCAACGAGCCCCAGGGCTGGGCCCGGCTTTTCAGCCCCAGAGGGCACTCATTGCACTAATGTGTTTTCCTTCCCCAAATTGGGTAAAGACTTTTTTAAAAAGAGTTGGAAGCCTATGCTCCATTGCCACTAAATGCCCCGAGGCGGGGTATTTCAGGTGGAGCCCAGAGCCCTTCCAGCATGTTCTGGCAGTGTTTGTCTCAGGACTGATCCTGCCAGAACAGCAAAATCAGTAAGTCCACTTGCCCTATCATTCCAGCGCCATGCTTCTTCAAGCGATGATTTCTCCGACTTCTCAGAGGACTCCGACTTCAGCCCTAGCGAGAAGGGGCATCGCAAGTACAGAGAGTACAGCCCCCCGTATGCACCGGTGAGTAATGGCTGGTGCCGGGAGTCCCACCCATCTGGGCTCCACAAGGAGGAGAACTGCTTGGCACCTGTACATGGCAGGTGCCTGGGGTTTCTTGTTGACTCTTGCGAGGTTAGGTGTTTCTTCAGCCTTCTCTCTGCCGCCTCTTCCCTGTGGCCTTGGCAGGACTCAGTGTGTCTCAGAGAAAGGGACTGACTTGTCTGTGTCAGAGATGACTATTTTTCCACTGTTTAGCAGTGACCTTTTGTGGAAAATTGGCAAGAAAATGAAATGGCTATGCAGGTGAATATCTCCAGTGTAGTATAATGAGAAGTTAAATACTTATCCCATTACATCTCTGAGCTTGAGCATTGAGTTGGAATTCCTTTTTTTTTTTTTTTTTCTTTTACCAGGAGGTCCCAGGGATCGAACCCAGGTTCTTGCATATGGTAGACAGATGCCCAACCACTTGAGCCACATCTGCTTCCCTCCATTTTTTTGACCCCAGTAAAGCCCATAAGAAAAAAAATGAACTTGGATTTTCAAGTTTTAATAAAATGTTTTTTAAAATCAGAAGCCTTTTAAAGCCGTCCCAGGTATCATGTGGCTCAGCATCATCCCTCATAGTGGAGTCAAGATTGATCTGCTCATGAAGCTACAAACCTTAGGGGATGGAAGGAGCACTGTTCACTTTGATTTTGAACTAGGGATTGAGACTTTTTGAGATCTGCTAACATACATATGTGTGTGTCTGTGTGTGTTTAATTATTTCATATATACATATAATTTAAGTGGGTTCATTGAAATATATATGTATTTTTTTTTGTTTTGTTTTGTTTTGGTCTTTCTTTCTTTAGAAGGCACCGGGAACGGAACCCAGGACCTCCTGTGTGGGAGGCGGTTGCTCAGCTGCTTGAGCCACATCCGCTCCCTATATATATATATATTTTTTTTAAGTAGTTTTATTGAACTGTATTTACATACCATGCATTCTATCCATAATATACAATCAGTGACTTTCAGTATAAATAGAGTTATGCGTTCATCACCCCAATCAATTTTAGAACATTTTCATTACTCTGAAAAGAAAAACCCCCTACACCCCTTAGCAGTCGCCTCTTAATCCCTCTATCCTTCCCCATCCCTACATAACCACTAACAAATGTATATTTTTTAAACTTCATCCTGTGCCACTTGGCATTGACATGTTTTGGAAAGTATCATCTAAAGCAGCCTTCTCATTTGTTGCCAAGCAGTCAATGATCGAATTCCAAAGCTCCAGGAAAACTTTGGCCAAGTATCACGAGCCTGCCAGGCCCCTCCCCAGATGTGTTTCCTGTGGCCGTGGGCAGTGCCCCTTCTCTTCTCACAATTCTTAGGGATCTTTGGGTGTGGGTTTCCCAGTTTTCTTTCAAGCTGTGACCCTTCCTGAAGAACAGAAACATCTCAGGCCCTCTGCTACCCCCAGCCCCTTGGAGCAGAATCAGTGTCCAGGGTTCAGAGACCCCTAGACTGAGGCATGGGTTCAGGGAATAGCGGCTCTTGGTGGTGCAGACAGAGGGGGCCGGCTCACCCCTCCTCTCCCCGTGTTCTTTCCGGGACTGGCAGTCACACCAGCAGTACCCCCCGTCGCACACGGCACCCTTGCCCAAGAAGGCCTATTCCAAGATGGACAGCAAGGGCTACAGTGTTTTCGAAGACTACGAGAATGAGCAGTATGGGGAGTACGAGGGCGGCGAGGAGGAGGACCTGGGCAAGGAGGACTACGACGACTTCGCCAAAGAGCTGAACCAGTACCGACGCGCTAAGGAGGGCAGCAGCCGTGGCCGAGGTGACTCTCCTGGGCATCCGCCCAGGGCTTGCGGGCCAGACCCCAGGGGCCTCGTGTGGCAAGTGGGTTCCGATCCCGGGGCTCGGGATACAGTGCAGAACAAGATGGATGGGTCAGCCCTGTGCTCACAGCACCTCAAGTCCAGTAGGAGAGACGGGCAGTCATCTAGGGTGAGACGAGTGCCACCGAGGAGGGCAGGCAGCTGCACACACGTGGCGCAGGGAGACCCGAGTTAGCGCATGAGGTGTGGGGAGGAGGGTCCCGTGCTGAGGCCCAGCTGGTGTGAGGGAGGCCGGTGGGGCTCCTGGGTTGTTTTTTTAAACGCACTTCCTGGTCAGCTGTGGGGAGAGAGAGAAGGGACAGCTTCTCCGTGATCTGGCACCCTCCCCACCTGTCCCCCCCATCCTCCTAGCTCCTGTCACCTGACGAGATACGGCTACAGCCCTGTACCTTCCACACTCTGAACTTTGAACTCGTGGCAGTTGAGAGGATGGTGGGGGAGGGCGCCAGAGCCCTAGAGACAGGTGGCAACCCAGCCTGACCTCTTAGAGCAAGCGTTCTTAACAAGGGGTCTGTGAGCTTGAATTAAGATTCAAAAAAACATTCCTGTGGGGACGTGTTGGTGCGAGTGTGATATATTTATTAATTAATACACAGTATAGTGTGACTTGGTAAGGGGTCCATGGTTTTTACCTGACTGGCAAAGGGGTTCATGGAATAAAAAAGGTTAAGAACCCATCTTAGAGCCATCTCCTGTCAGCTTCAAGACCAGTGCTGTCCCATAGAAATACAGTGCAACCACTGTATAGTTTAAAATGTTCTAGTAGCAACATTAAAAAAATAAGAAAGAATCAGTAAAATTAATTCTAAGACTCTATGTGTAGGGGAGCTGACGTGGCTCAGTGGTTGAGCACTGGCTTCCCACATACTATGAGGTCCAAGGTTCAATCCCCGGCCCCATTACCTCAAAAAAAGAATATATGTGTAACCTGATATAGTCAAACTCTTAGGACTTCAGCATGCAGTTATTCAAGATATTATTGATGAAGGAGAAACTTTTCTTGGTACTGAGTCTTTGAAATCCGCTGTGTGTTTGACATGCACAGCATCTCTCAGTTTGGACCACCCACGTTTTAGGTGCTTATTTGCCCCATGTGGCCGGTGGCACCCGTGTTGGGCTGGCACCCGTGAGGCAGTGAAGCGGTGCTCCAGCAGGCCTGCATCCAGAATGCCAAGGGAACTGTTAGTCTGCCGGGGGTAGCTGGGAAGGTTTCATAGAGGGGAAGACAAACCCAGTGACTGACCTCAGGGCCATCGCTTGGGTTGACTTCCATCCTGACAGTGGACCAACCCCACTCACCTGTCCAAATCATCGTGCAGGCAGCCGAGGCCGTGGCAGGGGCTACAGGGGCCGAGGAGGCCGTGGAGGTTCACGAGGCCGAGGCCTGGGCAGGGGCAGCCGAGGCAGGGGCAGAGGCTCTGTGGGAGGAGACCACCCTGAGGATGAAGAGGACTTCTACGAAGAGGATATGGAGGTGAGGTGCCCTCCAGCCCCAGGAGCTGGGCAAGCGGGTGGGCACTCCAGGCTGTGTGCTGAGGCGGGGGGCCTGGAAAACGAAGGTGCAAGCGCCCAGGGACATCCTGAAGGAAGGGAAGCATTGGATGACAGCCTTATTTTTATTTAAAATCTTAATTTATTATTCTGGGCTAGAAAAACCTTCATTTGGCTCAAAATTGCAAAGGTACAAAAGGGTGGGCAGTGAAGAATTCTTCCTTCCACTACTGTCCCCCTGCGACTCAGTCCCCATCCTGGAGACAGGTTTCCTGAGAGTCCTCTGGAAGTATTTTAGGCCTTTACAGGCAGGCCTAGGTGCATTCCACCCCCCACCTACACCCAAAGGCACGTGCTCCACGCACTGTTCTGTGCCCCTGCTCAGTGCACGACCAGCTGCACAGTGGTCGAGGAGGTTGGGCAGGGCTGTGATTGGTCTGCGCAGTCGGGTGAGAGTTTTCAGAGGGAAGAGTGTGTGGGAAAGGAAGGGCTTAGGACCACCCATTGGGGCTGTGGCATACAAGTCCCTGGGATCGGCCACCTGCCCTTCGAGTCTGAGGTGTGGATTGTCCTAAGATTGTGAAGAAGGAGGAGGAGGCAGAGCGAAGAATTAGGTCCATTTAGGAGCGGTTTGAATGAATTGTTCCCTCCATGTCACTGTCACTTTCCTGTTCCCTCTTTCTCTCGGGAATTCCAGTATGGAGAAAGTGAAGAGCCAATGGGAGATGAGGATTATGACGAATATTCCAAGGAACTGAACCAGTACCGCCGGTCCAAGGATGGCCGAGGACGAGGTGGGCAGGGGGGCTGGGAGGCGGTGTGCTCAGGGGGGAGCTTGTGGCAGTTGCTGGACTTGGAGCCAGGGGAGGGTCCACAGGCTGACGCCGTCTCTCTTCTCCTCAGGTTTGAGTAGAGGCCGTGGCCGGGGGTCCCGAGGTCGAGGGAAAGGGATGGGCCGGGGCCGTGGTCGAGGTGGCAGCCGAGGAGGGATGAACAAGGGTGGAATGAATGACGACGAAGACTTCTATGACGAGGACATGGGTGTAAGTTGATTCTTCATTCTGATTTTTGGCCCCTTCTTGGATTTTTACCTTTGATGTGTCATCCTGTGAGTCTGATCCTGTCCCCCAGCTCCTATCAGCCTTTCTCCACGGGGGCGCTCAATGGTAATCATTCCTCACGGGGAAGCTGCTGCTGATGAGACCCTCTGTTTTTAAAACCGAATCTTTGGCATCTGTACCTCTCCCGGTTAGCGCTGGAGAGTTTCACAGGAAGCACATGCACCCTCCTTCAGGAATTAGGTGTTCTTCAAAGGCAGTGGAACACAAATTTCCAGTTGCCAACAACTCCAGAAAGCCAGCGCTTTTTCCATGAGAGCACCAGCACTCCATAGCATAGGGCTCAAATCCTGCACCGACCTCAGCGTTGGCAATAACCTGCCAGTAAACACTTCAGTTACATGAAGATGCTTGACCAAGTGCATGCTCGTTCCCTCCTGCCAAGGTCTCCCGTTCAGTCTTATTCACCCAGAGCCCGTCTCCGTCCAGGCTGCAGAGGCCCTTCCCCACCCTTCCCTTTTGTTCCCCTTTACATCCAGACTCTATGTTCTCACCAGGACGGCGGCGGAAACTACCGGAGGAGTGACCATGACAAGCCCCACCAGCAGTCTGACAAGAAGGGCAAAGTCATTTGCAAATACTTCGTGGAAGGGCGGTGCACATGGGTAAGGGGCCAGCTAGAGCACCTTGGTGCCGGAGGCAGGGCAGCAGCCCCCATAGCCCCCACAGCTCCTCCAGGACCGTTCTGGAGGCCACAGTAACTTCATACTGCCCAGGAGGGAGGTGGCAGCAATTGTCTGATGGTCCTTGTTCCTGGTGGCACTCGGTGGTATCAGAGATGCCTGTGGAGCCCAGAGACTTTATCACTTCTCAGAGAAAGAGGCACATGTGGGTTTTTGGTTGGGTGGTTTTTTGTTTGTTTGTTTGAGGTACTGGGGCAGGGGGTTGAACCCAGGACCTCTTAACCACTGAGCCACATTGGCTCCCTGGTTGACTCGTTTTTGTTTTTTTTTTTTTTGACCCAAAATTTCAATCCATGTGGCCTCAAATATATTTATCAGGGTTGGTGCTAATACAGAGATGTGCTGTACTTTGGCTAAGTTATTGAACTTCAAGATTGGAGAGGGACTTGGTAAGGCATCCTGATAGGAACGGGGGGACAGTCAGGTTGGCCTTGGACTCCACAGCAGAGTTCAGTGCTGGAGGGTGAGCCAGTGACCACAGAGTTCTGAGGAAAGCACGTGTGAGCCAAGGTTAGTTCAGCCAGCCAACTTCTTTGTTGTTTAAATTTTTTATTTTGAAAATAATTTCAAACTTAAAGCTGCAAAAATAATACACAATTCAGAGAATTCCAATATATTCTCTCACCCAGATACCCAGATTTACCAACTGTTAGCGTTTAGTGACATTTATTGTATCACTCATTCTCTCTCTAAACATTTGAGAGTAGGTTGCAGACATCACATTCCTCTAACATTTCACATGTGCAGATACACAACTCCCTAAGAATCAGGACACTTACTGAATAACTACCTTACATACAGCTGTCAAGTTCAGGAAACTTAACATTGTTCTAAAGCATACTGTCCATATTCCAGTTTTTCCAGTTGTCCCAGTAATGTCCCGCCCCCCCCCTTTTTTTTTGAGTTGGAAGATTTTTGTAAAAATTTTAATTTTAGTAACATATGTACAACCTGAACTTTCCCCTTTAGCCACAATCAGATATAAATTCAGTGGTGTTAATTATATCTACCATGTTGTTTCCATCACCACCATCTATCACCAAAACTTTTCTATCACTTAAGCTTCCTACCAATTAAGCTTTAACTTCTGATTTCCTACATCTCCCTCCCCAGCCCTTGGTAACCTGTATTCTAGTTTCTGACTCTGAATTTGCTTATTTTAACTATTTCATATTGATGAGATCAGAGTATTTGTCTTGTTTTTGTCTGGCTTATTTCACTCAACATGGTATCTTCAAGGTTATTCCATGTTGTCGCATGAATCAGAGCGTTCTTTTTCATGGCTGCATACATAATATTCCATGGCTTGGATAGACCACTTGGTGCTCATCCATTCATCTGTTGATGAACACTTGGGTTGCTTCCATCTTTGGACTACTGTGAATAATACCACTGTGAACACCAGTGTACAATTATCTGTCTGATTCCCTGCTTTCCATTGTTCTGAGTATACACCTAGAAGTAGGATCAGCCAGTCAACTTCTTGTTTATATATAAAAGCAGTGGGCAGACTTTCGCAAACATGACTCCAGGAATACTCTGTATCTGTCTTGAAAAAACTGTGTTTCAAATATTCCTTATGGTCACAATTCATGTTTGTTTTAGAAACTTAAAATACATACAAGGAAAGAAGAATGAATAAGGGTAAATGGATACGGACCACAGTTTCTGTCTTTATTTCATAGTGATATGATGACTGAACAATGAGGAATTGAAAACACAGACTTCAACTCCACCTAAGCATTATTTTGTTCTGTGTTCCACTACAAGTAACAGAAAACCCAGCTCCATTGGCTTGAACGCCATAGACATTTGTCTCTGAGAAAAGGAGTCTGGGAGTGGGTTGGGTAATACAGGGCTGGTGAAGTGGGCAAGGCTCCTCCAAGGACCTAGGCTCTTTCCTGCTTTTTGTTCTGCCATTCTTAGGCCTGTGGCTTTTGTCCTCATGGTTGCAGTATGGCTGCTGTGCCTCTAGGCATCACATCTGAGAGCTAGGAGGAAGAAAAATGGGTGAAGGGATTTTTTTATTCAGAAAGTATTGTCCTTTCCAGCCACTTTTCCCTGCATCTCATTGGCCATAGTCATAGGAGAAGCTGGGAAATGGAGTATTTTTTAGTTGGGCACCCTCTTCCACAAATAAAATTGGGTTTCTGTCAGGAAGGAGGAAGCATGGAACTGGATACTGAGTAGGCAACTAGCATTGGCTGCCATGCAGCAAACAGTGAAAAACTGTGAGGAGATGAGCAACACGAAAGAAGTGAAGGAAAGAGGGGAAGGCAAGAGAGAAGGCTTGGAGGCAGTAGAATGGAAGGGGGAGGACTGTGGCCTTGGCCCTGGCCACGCCAGGAGCATCGCAGTTGGTGGGAAACAGTGTTGGTGAACATGCCTTTGCTGTGCCTGCTCCCTTTTCCCGGGGTGGGTCTCCTTCCCATCATTGCCCTCTCGGTTTCAGCAGTGACAAACTCAGCAGCACAGAGTCTACCTCCCTTTGCAGACGGGAGTAAGGAAACGCTCACCAGGCCACCAAATCACCTTCTCATTGCTTCTCTTCCAGGGTGACCATTGTAATTTTAGCCACGACATTGAACTACCAAAGAAGCGAGAACTGTGCAAGTTTTACATCACCGGCTTCTGTGCCAGAGCCGAGAACTGCCCCTACATGCATGATATCCTTTGGTGCTCGCACTGACCTGACCACAGGTGCAGAGCTCCCTGCTCCTTATGGGTAGTAACGCTGGCCTTCCCTGTATGTGCTCTGTGCCAAGCGCTGGGCCGGAGCTTTATGGGCCTCCATCTTGTTTAGCCCTCACATCCGCCCAGTTCCCATTCAGCAGATGGGTAAACTGAGGCACATATGCTCTACATTCTCTTTACGTAAACTCTCAAGACTCACACACACTACTGCCTGTTGTCTTTCTAGATTTACCCAACTGGCTGCATTACCTGGACAAGCCATTTAACTTCCCCAGTCCCATCAAAGACCGAGGTCATGGTGGTGTCAAGGCCAGCGTGGTGGGATGGGAAAAGCTGTGGGGCAGGCATCTCAAGAACGGGGGTTTGGTTTTGGGTCTGCTGCCAAGCCACTGTGCAACCCTCTACCAGTCACTTCACCTCTGGGCTTCCAGTTCCACATCTCTAAAAGAAAGGGGTTGGGTTCTTCCCTTGGGTGGGTTCTGCGAGTTGAAGCACTTGCCTTAATTTTTTGTGTGAACGTGATTTTCCCTGTAAGCTGTACCACACGACGGGGAACTGCATCAATGGCGATGACTGCATGTTCTCCCACGACCCTCTGACTGAGGAGACCAGGGAGCTCCTGGACAAGGTGAGTGCAGGCGTGGGCTTGCTTGGCCGGGAGGCGCACGTCCCGTTGACGGCACCACCACCTGCCTGGCTGTCTGGCGTGGGCTCAGAATGCCCACATTCATCGGTCCGGAGCTAGGCCATTGGCTGACAGGGTCACACACGTGTCTGTTTCTACCTAGGGCAGTCTCAGGAATGAGAGCCTCCTCGGATGAGGTCTCAGAGCTTCCTCAGTACCTGGTGACCTTGAAATTCATCCTAATGTGCACCATTCTCCCTGAGGAGTCAGGCTTAGGGCTTTGGGAGTCCCAAGTTCCTGTGCATCCTAAAATACATCCAAGGAATGAATGGGATGAGAGAACACGTTTCTTTGCAGATGAGGGTTTTCCTGCCTTCAATTTCTCACAAGGTTGTAGGAGCTTGGCTCTTTATTTAGAATGGAAAAGATCAAGTCCAGCTTCAGAAATAGGATTTTTGTTTTTGTTTTTATTTTTGTTTTTTCCTCTTTAGGAATAGGATTTTATGATCAAGAAATACCTAGAGCCTGTGACTTCTTTCACAGTGTAAGCAGTGGGAAAAAGAATGCCACCTCATTTCTGATAAGAATAAACAATGTCCGACTCTGGACTGCCCCCTGTTGGGGGCTCAGGGTTGGTGCTGAGACCAGGGTTGACCAGTAGGAACATAAGAGCCATGGATGGAGGCCACGTCTTTCATCGCAAATTATCCAGTAGCCACATATCTTATAATTTATTTGGCTCCATTTATCCAAAATGTCATCATTACAGCAAGTAATAAATAACGGGAAGATGATTGATCCCTTCATTTTTGTACTAAGTCTTTGGAATCCAGTGCTTATTTTACAGTTGTCACATTTCAAGAGCTCTGTAGTCACATGTGACTAGTGGCCACCATATTGGACAATATATGGCTCGACACCCTGATAAAAAACCTAAATCAAGCCAAAGCAGCATTATTTCAGCTTCTGGCCACAAATGTTTTGAAAACATCCATATACTTGACCTAAAGTCAAGTTCCCGTAGATTAAAAATGAGCGTTGAACCCGAAAGAACCATACTAGAATTGAATTTCAGTGGTGGTAAAGTTACACTTAAAATAGTCCTCTAGGAAACTATCCTTTCAGTTGCCACAGAGAAGGAAGAACCTAGACTAATGAAGTCATGGGTCAACCATTTCCTTCTCGCCTGAAAATCTCTGCTTTTTCAGCCGGCACTAGAGACTGGGTCTTCAGTGGCCTTTGGGGCCACACAGTGGTGTCACTTAGTCACGCCATTAGCTACCCTCCCTGGAAAAGTCTTTTTATCTTCCTCCTTTTCCTTTATTTTCCCGCTTCTCAGTGACATTTCTGTCTGTCCAGAACCATCAGTTTCCAGCCATCCAATCCAGGTTTGGACACATGTCCACCTTTGGGGTTGCTGATAAATCTGATGTAGGAGCAAGTGGCAAGAATGAGACAAAGAATTCCCTTCACCCAGCTTCATCTGTTGTTAATTTTTGCCCTGTTTGCTTCACCACTTGTTCTCATTTTTTGTTTATATATATTTTTCTTGAACCATTTAAGAGTTTATTGTGTACATCGTAGCTCTTGATTCTTAAATATTTCAGTTACACTTGATTTTTTTATAGTCAGGTTTACTGAGATGTACTTTGTATCCAGTAACAATCCCCCAGTGGTGTATGAGTTTTGACTGACACAGAGTCATATAACCACCCCAAAATCAAGATGGAGAAAATTGATTCCATCACCCCAAAAACTCCTCTGTACCCCTTTATTTTATTATTATTATTTTTTAAAGATTTATTTATTTTATTTTATTTATCCCCCCCTTGCTGCTTGTGCTGCTGTGTCCATTCGCTGCGTGTCTTCTCTGTGTCTGCTTATCTCCCCCTTGCTG
>JAQZBX010043261.1:0-21728 GCA_029593785.1 Cabassous unicinctus | reverse complement strand
AAAAAAAAAAAAAAACAACTCTCATTGGGGAGTGGATGTAGCTCAGTAAATGAGTGCCAGCTTGCCATGCACAAGGTCTTCGTTCAATCCCTGGTATCTTCCCCCCGCCAAAAAAAAAAATTTAAGAAAAGAAACTGACCTCTCATCAGAAACAATGAGGGTGAGAAGATATTGGCATGATGTATTTAAGGTACTGAAAGAGAAAAACTGCCAGCCAAGAATTCTATATATGGAAAAACTGTTCTTCAAAAATGTGGGTGAGTTCAAAGTCTTCAAAGACAAACAAAAACTGAGAGACTATGTTACCAAAAGACCAGAATTACAAGAGATACCAAAGGGAGTGCTGCAGCCGGAAAGGAAAAACAAAACAACAACAACAACAACAACAACAACAAAAACTTGGAGAGACTTGGAGAATAGTGGAGAAATGAAGATTATTAAGAAGGAGAAATTGAAGGGTAAAAAGACAGACAATAGTATGGTATGATGATATGACAACAGAAAGCCAAAGGATAAAATGGATGAAGTAAGTAATGTCTTTACAGTAATAACATTGAATGTTAATGGCTTGAACTCCCCAATTAAGAAACAGATATAAAGAGTATCTGCAACTGCAAGCAAGACAGTTACATCCATCTGCTCTATGAGATCTAAGCCCCCTCCCCTCTCAGTCGGAAACAGAGGGGACATCACCATCCCCAAATCCTCAAGATAGAGGAATGAACAAACATAAGGGGGAAATGCAACCGTATTAGTCAGCCAAAAGGGGTTCTGATGCAAAATACCAGAAATATGTTGGCTTTTCAAAGGGTATTTATTTGGGGTAGAAGCTTACAGTTACCAGGCCATAAAGCATAAGTTATTTCCCTCACCAAAGTCTATTGCTACGTGCTGGGGCAAGATGGCTGCCGATGTCTGCCAAAAGTTCAAGCTTCTTTGGTTCCTCTCTTCCCAGGACTCCGTTTCTCTCCAGGCTCAGCTGCTGTGCTCTCTCCACAAGGCCAGCTGTAGACTATCAGGTGAATGGCTCTGTCTCTCTCCCTGGGGTGTCTGCTGTGTCTAAGGAACCGTTTCTATTTCTCTGTGTTCTTCTCCTGTGTGTTCACTTCCCAGGCTCCAGCTCAAAACTCAGCATCAAAACTTCAACTCACGCCACTGCTCTGCTGTGTAGTTTTACCTGTGAGTCCCTGCCCACCAAGGGGGCAGAGACTCAACATCCTACTGACATGGCCCAATCAAAGCCCTAATCATAATTAAATCACACCCACGTACAGATTAGTTTACAAACATAATCCATTATCTATTTTTAGAATTCATAAACAATGCCAAACTGCCACAGCAACGATGGACTAAAAATAAACTTATTATTCTAGTAATGGAAGAACTTATAACCTTAATATAAAGACAGTGATCACCAGAGGATCTGAGGAAAGGGAGAGGGAAGAAGAGGTGTATCATGGGGCATTTTTGAGACATTGGAAGTGTTCTGCATAATATTGCAATGATGGATAAAAGCAATTGTACATTTTGTTAAAACTTGTAAAATTATGCAGTGCAAAATGTAAAACATAATGTAAACTGTAGACCATGCTTGGTAGCAGTGCTTCAAATGTGTACATCAATTTTAACAAATGCACCACAATGATGAAAGATGTTATTCATGAGGGAGGGGTGGGAAAGCAGAGTGTGTGTGGGAGTCCATTATATTTTTGATGTAACACTTATGTGATCTAAATCTCTTCTAAAAATAAAGAAAAAAAATAGAAAAAAGAAATAGACTAATAGAATGGATTAAAAAACTTGAGCCATCTATATGTGCTCTATAAGAGGTTCACTTCAGATGTAAGACACAACCAGGTTAAAAGCGAAAGGTTGGAAAAAGATATTCCATGCAAACAGCAACCAAAAGAGAGCTGGAGTAGCAATACTAATATCAGACAAAATAGATTTTAAATGCAAAGCTGTTATAAGGGATAAAGCCTGAAAGAAAAAAAGTATATATTAATATAATATATATTAATATAAGGGGCAATTCACCAAGAAGAAATAACTATACTAAACATTTAGGCACCTAACCTGAGTGCCCCAAGATACATGAGGCACACACTGGCAAAATTGAAGGGAGAAATAGATGTCTCTACAATAATAGTTTGAGACTTCAATACACCACTCTCAGTATTGGATAGAACATCTGAACAGAGGATAAATAAAGAAGCAGAGAACTTGAATAATATGATAAATGAACTAGACCTAACAGACATCTATAAACCATTGTATCCCCAAAGAGCAGAATATACATTCTTTTCAAGGGCTCATAGATCCTTCTCCAGGATAGATCATATGTTGGTTCACAAGACAAGTCTCAATAAATTTAAAGAGATTGAAATTATACAAAACACTTTCTCTGATCATAATGTAATGAAGCTGGAAAGTCAATATGGATGGAAAAAGGGAAAATTCATAAATATGTGGAGATTAAAGAACACACTCTTAAATAGTCAGTGGGTCAAAAAAGAAATTGCAAGAAAATTCAGCAAGTATGTTGAGATGAATGAAAATGAGAACACAACATATCAAATCCTATGGAACACCGCAAAGGCAGTGCTGAGAGAGAAATTTATAGCCCTCAATGCTTACAGTAAAAAAGAAGAAAGAGCTAAAATTGAAGATCTAAATGCACACCTGGAGGAACTAAAAAAAGAACAGCAAACTAATCCCAAACCAAGCTGAAGGAAAGAAATAGTAAAGATCAGAGCAGAAATATATGAAATTGAGAACAAACCATAGAGAAAATCAAAAAAACAAAATTTGGTTGTTTGAGAAGAGCAACAAAATTGACAAACTTTAGCTAGACTGACAAAGAAAAAAAAGAGAGAATACACAAATAAATATAATCAGAATAGAGAGGGGGGACATTACCACTGACCCCACAGAAATAAGAGAGATCATAAAAGGATACTATGAACAACTATATGCCAAAAAACTAGACAATGCAGACGAGATGGACAAATTCCTAGAAATACATGAACCACATACACTGACCCTAGAAGGAATAGAAGACCTCAATAAACCAATCAAAAGTCAAGAGATTCAAACAGTCAACAAAACCTCCTAAAGATGAAAAGCCCCAGGACCAGATGGCTTCACAGGTGAATTCTACCAATCATTCAAAGATGATCTAACACCAATAATGCTCAAGCTCTTCCCAAAAAATGAACAGGAAAGAACACTACCAAACTCATTCTATGAAGCCAACATCACCCTATTACCAAAACCAGATAAAGATACTATGAAAAAAGAAAATTACAGACCAATATCTCTAGTGAATATAGATGTAAAAATTCTCAACAAAATACTTGCAAACTGAATCCAAAAGCGCATTAAAAGATTATACACCACGATCAAGTGGGTTTTATTCCATGTATGCAAGGATAGTTCAACACAAGAAAATCAATTAGTGTAATAAACCACATTGATAAATTGAAGAAGAAAAGTTATATGATTATCTTGATTGATGCAGAAAAGGCATTTGACAAAAAACAGCACCCTTTCTTGATAAAAAAAAAAAAAACAGTCCAAAAGATAGAAATAGAAGGAAGCTTTCTCAATATGGTAAAGTGTAAATATGAAAAATCTACAGTATACTAAATGGGGAAAGACTGAAAACATTCACACTTAGACCAGGAATAAGACAAGGATGCCCACTGTCATGAGTTCTAGCTAGAGCAATTAGGCTAGAAAAAGAAATAAGAGGGATCAAAATAGGAAAGGAAGAAGTAAAACTTTCACTACTTGCTGATGATATGATCTTATATCTGGAAAATCCTGAAAAATCCACAGCAAAACTACTAGAACTAATATACGAGTTAAAGTGTTGGGATACAAGATTAATATACAAAAATAAATAGCGTTTCTCTACACTACTGATGTGCAATTTGAGGAGGAAATCAGAAAAAAATTCAATTTGTAATAGCAACTAAAAGAATCAAATATTTGGGAATAAACTTAACCAAGGACATAAAGAACCTGTATACAGAAAACTACAGAACATTTCTAAAAAGAAACCAAAGAAGATTTAAATAAATGGAAGGACATTCTGTGTTCATGGATTGGAAGTTTAATATCATTAACATGTCAATTCTACCCCAGCTGATTTACAGAGTCAATGCAATCCCAGTAAAAACCCAACAGCCTTCTATGCAGAAATGGAAAAGTCAATTATCAAATTTATTTGGAAGGGTTAAGGGCCCTGAATAGACAAAAAGTTCTTAAAAAAGAAGAACAAAGTTCGAAGACTCTCACTTCCTGACTTCAAAGCATATTACTTAGCCACAGTGGTAAAAACAGCATGGTACTGGCATGAAGAGAGACAGATTGACAATGGAACCGAATCGAGAACTCAGAAATAGCCCCTCCTATCTATGGTGAAGTCATTTTCCTTAATTTCTTTATTTTTAAAGAAGATTTAAATTGCATAAATGTTACATAAAAAGTATAAGTATAAAAAGTATATGCTTCACCCCCTCCCCCTCCCACACTTTCCGACATCAACAACATCCCTCATTAGTGTGGTACATTTGTTACAATTGGTGAACATGTTGAAGCATTGCTACTAACCATGGATTACATTTTACATTATACTTTACACTGTCTCCCACACAATTTTGTAGGCTATGACAAAATATATAATAGCCTGTATCCATTACTGCAATGCCATGCAGGATAACTCCAATGTCCCAAAAATGCCCCCATATTATACCTATTCTTCCCTCTTCCTCCCCTCAGAACCTCTGGTGGCCACTGCTTTATATCAATGATAAAATTTCTTCCATTGCTAGAATAATAATAAATGTATAGTAGAATAATGTTTACTTTACCCCATTGTTCATTTCCCAATCTTGAGAATTTTGGGATGGCTATGCCCACTCTGCTTCTAATTGAGAGGGAGCTTACATCTCATGGGGCAGATGGATGGAACTATCTTGCTTGTAGTTGCAGACACTCTCTGTTCCTTGGGATTGGTGTTGTCCATCATCATCTCCTTGTTAGTAGTCCTGGATGAGTCCAATGAATTGGAGAGTAGGTGTTTTAACTCTGTTGAAATTCAGGACTCCATAGGCACATGGATAGATCAAAGAATTACGTCTCTGGGACATATATTCATTTATCAAATATAGTGCTAATTATAGGTTCAAGTAAAAGGGGCAGAAGAGCCATGTGTAGAGATCCTATAAATGAGTCTAACTTTGTTACACTGGGGAGCATAAATTCCAAAGTAAGGCCCACTGACAGGGTGCCAAATTTCTGAGCTGTCTGCCCTGATTATAGTTTCTGGGTGTCTCTAGAGCCCTCAGGAGACCCACTATTTGAGGCACTGTTTGCTGTGGCAGTAAATGAGATATTGTTGAGACTTGATTAAGCGTAACTTCTGGAATGACCTCCCGACTCACTTTGAAACCTCTTAGCCATGAAAACTCATTTGTATTTACTATTTCCCCCTTTTAGTCAAGGTCTTTTTCCAGGTGCATTTGCTAGTTGGTACTTGGTAATAATCCCTTGGTGCCAGGGAGGCTCATTCCTGGGAATCATTTCCCACAACAGGGGCAAGGTAGTGCTTTTATAAGCTGAGTTTGGCTTAGAGAAAGGCCACATTTGAGCAATAAGGAGGTTTTAAGGTGGTAACTCTTAGGCAGTATATAGTATTAGGCTAAGTTTTAATTTCATAAGAAAAGGTTCATAAGCACAAGGCCTGGAATTATGGTCTATCTTTCTTCACTAGGCACTTCCCTTACACTTGGAGGATTCTTGCCGTCCTATTAGAGAATGTAGCAGAACTCCCTGGAATGGGAATTCAATATTCTTTCCATTATTGTGTGGATCTCCACCCACCAAGACAATGCTCCATGAACACTTATGGTCAAATGATTTTTGACAAGGCTATCAAATTCTCCAGCTGGGCCAGAACAGTCTGTTCAACAAAGGGTGCTGGGAGAACTGGATAGCCATACGCAAAAAAAGAAAGAGGACCCTATCAAACACCTTATAGAAAAATTAATTCAAAATGGACAACAACCTAAATATAAAAGTGACAACCTTAAAACTCCTAGAAGAAAATGTAGGAAAACATCCTCAAGATCATGTGGTAGGGAGTAGTTTCTTAAACCTTATACCCAAAGCACAAGCAACAAAAGAAAAAATAGAAAAATAGGACCTCCTCAAAATTCAACTCTTTTGTACCTTAAAGAACTGTGTCAAAAGGATGAAAAAGCAGCAAATTAATCAGGGAAAATATATGGCAATCACGTATCCCATAAGTGTTTAATATCCATGATATATAAAGAGATCATAAAACTCTACAATAAAAAGACAAACTACCTGATTAAAAATGGGCAAAAGACAATTGTCAAAAGAAGAAATACAAATGGCCAAAAAAACACAAGAAAAAATTTTCAACAACACTAGAGACTAGGGAAATGCAAATCAAAAGTACAATGAGGTATCATTTCACACATATTAGCCTGGCCACGATTAAAGGTTGGAAAACTGTAAGTGTTGGAGAGGACATGGAGAGATAGGAATGCTTATTCAATGTTGGTGGGAATATAGAATGGTACAGCCACTGTGGAGGACTGTTTGTCAGTTCCTAAGGAAGCTGAATATAGACTTGCCTTGGGATCTGGCAATATCAGTACTAGGTATATACCCAGAAGAGCTGATAGCAGTGATATGAACAGACATCTGCACACCGATGTTCATAGTAGCATTATTAACAAAGCCAAAAGATGAACCAGCCCAGGTGTCCATTAACTGATGAATGGATAAACAAGTGGTGGTGTATACAAATGGTGGAATATTATGCAGCGGTAAGAAGAAACGAAGTTGTGAAGCATATGGATACTTCACTACATGGATAAACTTGGAGGACATTATGTTGAGTGAAGCAAGCCAGACACAAAAGGACAAATACTGTAGGATTGTGCTATTATGAACTAAATATATTGTGTAGTCTCGTGGAGTTAATAATTAGAATACAGGTCACAGAAAATAGAAGGAGGGTAGAGAATGGAAAGCTGAGAGTTAATCTGTGCAGAATTGTGAAAAGTTTGTTAGTAAATCTTTGGAAATGAATTGAAATAGGTAAATCATATTACGGTGTTTGTAACTAGCAGAGTTATTATATAGTCTGACAGCAGTTGAAGGATATGTCTAACGTCATTTATATTACTAGAAGGAATGCTAAAAATGTAACATGGAACTCTGTAACATAGTGAAACCATGTAAAACACGAATATGGGTGATATTGTACATATAAGACTGTTTTTACAAAATAAAGTACAGATAAACTAGAAAGATAGAATCAGAATAGCAGCTATGTGCGGCAGGGGAAACAGACTGACAGGTGGTAAGTTTTGTTTGTTTGTTCTTTTTATTATTATTATTATTATTATGGGAATAATTTAAATGCTCTAAAAATGATTGAAATGATGACTGCACAACTATGTGATTATACCAAATACCATTGATTGTACACTTTGGATGGATTTATGCTTTATTAATATGTACCAATAAAATTGATTTGTTTAAAAGAAAAGTTCTGTAGGGGGTGGATCCCTGAGGCATCTTACTCAGCCAACTTATGCAAGTGACTTAAAGGTGCTTAAATCATGTCCTGATTCGATTTCCAATATACCATATCAGGAAATTGTCTTCTATGGAGCAAAGTTCTAATTAATGGTCACAAATAAATGCGAGATGTAAAATATTTAAATCATTCAAAGCGTCCAGAAAGGGAAAAGCAATGCTGAGACCTGGGAGTTACGCATCTACATTCCAATATGTGTGAAAACTAGTCAGAAGACATTCTTCAACTTTCCTCCCAGAATTGGAGGCACCGCACTTTTAAAGAGAGCCAGCTGCAGTGACCTGCATGACTCCCATGGAATGCGGAATGTTCTGAGATTCTGTCTAGTCAGGCCTCTGGCAGGGCTGTGGCAGCTTTGTTTGTGGGCAGGCAGCCTCCTCACATTTCTGTTGCTTTATCCTTAAGGAAGTTGCCATGGAGATTGGCACAGAGGTGGCAGTCTGCCATCCAGAGAGCTTTAAGTTGAAAGAAGCACACACTCTTACACACATTCAAGCTCTTACTCACACACTCCCAAAATAAACACATGCTGTGTGCACATAATCAACTTTTCTAAAACACACTTGGTGCCATTGCCTATTTGGGTAAATGGTTAAACCATTGTTTCTTTTCTGTCTTGCCCAAAGAAACACCAGATAAAGGGCACGTTAATGAAGTAGGAAACTAGCACCTATTAAAAGTAATCCAGCACAGCTCGAACACCCAACTTGTAGACATCTGATGGTTTGTTTGAAATAAAAAAAAGTCAGGAAAAAGATAAGTAAAGTGATACAAGAAATGAAGAATTTAATCTGAGGATTTCATGGTGACTACAAATGCCATTCAGACAGATTATACTTAATGAAAAAAACAGCCAAACATTTTATTTCTACACGTAAAATGTAAAATTCGTGTAAGGCTTTATATATTTGGTTTTTAATTTTGGAAGGCCAGCTGAATCAGAGTTTTCCTTATCCTTCTGAAAAGCCTAAAATTTTATTCAATACTCTGTGTTTGGAGAACTTTCTACTACAACCTTCAAACTCAGGGTATTTTATCAAAAGCGATGATAAAATCCTGAAATATGTCTGAGTTGGAGAGAAGGAAATGCAGGAAAGTTCATAAATCCTTCAGAATTCCTCAAACAGCATCAGGAACCTGTACAGTATTAGCACATAAATCATTCACTGTCCATTTGAAAAGTAAATATCTATATGTAGCATGCGCTTAATAATATCAAAGTTTGCTGTATGTTTTTACACTAGCATGGCCAATACGCAGGCAAGCATATTTGTGACTCAGATTATTAGGGTGAGGACCACCAAACAGGAATAGAAAATGAAAGATACAGTTTGCAAGATGAAACTTTTGTCCTTTTTTTTCTTGTTTTCTTTTGCTTGTTAGGAAAGTGGGTTGACTATCCAAAGATTCATTGCTTCTGTACATAACCAACTAATTCAATCAGATAATACTAACTATTGTGAACTTTCTGGTCTCTTTTCCTCTCTCCCCAAGGATAAATTCCTTGGGAGATGTTGCTAAATGGGCTTCTGTGTACCCCTGATAAGGCCCCCCAAGCAGTTCACTGAGGGTTTAAGTTGAAAGCTTTATTTTCAAGGTCTGTGCATGCCTCACAGTTTCACTCCATGATCACCACATGTGTATCAAGCCCTAGTGTTTTATGGTCCTCCTCATGAGCAGCTATGCGTGGATTTTACACGGTCCTTTCATCACTATATAAATACAGCCTGCTGAGGTTGCAAAGAAACTACACGGTTATTAGAGATGATATGCACCGTGTTAAAAACTATTCAAATCAGCTTGCGGTCAATGTATTAGTTGCATCAGAATCGCACATCTCTATTTGATTCCCTACTCTGCTTGCCTAACGAACGACATACCAAAATGTAGGAGTCTGTCTAGACAGAATTAATTTATCCAAACTGTTTCTTTCCATAACCCACAGAAATCGATACCATGCATTTTTTTCCCTCATATACATGCCAGTGGAAAATGATAGTAATATCATGACATTTTACCATTGTGTTCATGACAACCCAAATACTGAAAGAGGATCAATTTTTATTTTAAGGCAAAGGGTATGCCTTGCAATAAAAGGTAGTTGAATTTTTGTTACAGAGCACAGAATAAAAAGTAAGTTTCATTCTGTAATGCAAACAATTCAAATTTTATTCAACCATAGTGTATTTACATGTACTGATATCCTAGACTAATTTCCACAAAGCAGTCCTCAAAGACATCTTGATAAAACTACTTAAAAAAAAACAACACCAAAATACCACCACCATTGCCTCCAGCCCCCACCCTATCCACACCCACACATATGTCTAACATTTTGGCATTATTTCAGCATGAATGAAGGTGAGAATGTTCAAGAAGAGCTATGACTTTTAACTATCAACAGACAAAATGAACAGAGTGCTTGCAAGTCTCCACTGACTCATTAGGCTTCGACATTCCTTCAATTAAAAGATGTGCAAGTAAAAAGCTTATGAAGTCAGTTAACTTAAAAGGTATGTTGGGAAAAGCAGAGAGAGGCAAAAAATAGTAATTTTCTTTCAGAGTTGCAATTGCATTGAGGATAATTTTCCTCTGTTGAGATAAGGCAAAAAGAAAATGGATAGACATTTTATCACTAGTTGTTTAATTTCTATAAATAAAAGCAATTTCTTCCATGAGGGCTATAAGAGTAGAGCCATTTCCAACATATATGGTTCCATTGGTAACCTTTGAAATCAGGATTTTGGTTTTGTGGATTTGTGTACTCGCCCTCCGGCTTGCCCCATTCTTTTTAACATTTCTCCAGCTTCTTGGGACCTCCACTTCTACCACCACTTCCAACCCCAACCCCTTGAAATCAGACTGATATCCTCCCTCACTAGGCCATATTCTATAATCATTAACTTTCTATTAAACCATACCTGCTCAACAATTCATTCCTTCAGAATTTTGCCCTCCATTACCCAAGATGGTGTCCAGTTGTATGACAGTCTAATCTAAATCTACTATATATTTAATGTGTATATATATTAAATATATCTATATATAAACAGACAGATTAGATGGCTGAGAAGGAATTGGCTGCCTTGCTCTTCATGACTGATATCTCCACTAGAAGGCACAGTGCCTGGGGCCATCTTGGGAGTAAGCAGAGTATCAGTAATTTGCTGCCCCGGCCTAGCGAAGGCTGTGAGGTCAGAGGGCCCTTCCCTGGAGGTCGGGTGGTAACCTTGGCCAGCCAGATTGGCCATGCACCCTTGCCACCAAAGCTCTTTGAAAGACCCCATAGGAAACAATCTTGGGAAAGTAAGGTCCCTTTAAATAGAGAAGACTGCGTCCCCTAGCAACCTACCCCTTTACCAAGCCCTGGGATGGAAGACTGCTATCTGCCCCTCTCTTGTCGCCTTCCCTGGCTTGAGGACATGTAAGTAATAAACTGTTAAGCATATTTATTGTGACTGTGTCACTGAAGTCACAAATGGGATCTGACCATGTGGGGCTCTGGAAACTTCCCCCAAGGAAAGGATTTCCCCTCAAAGGCCAACTCCCTCTGGAGCCTGAGCAAACCATTTTGGTTACCAACTTTCCAAGAACTGAGCAAGATAAGGGTCCATATTACTTTTAGGGACCTATGCAATTTTGATTTTTTTTTTAATTAAAAGGGAAAAAAATGGACTTATAGGCCACAGAAAATTTTTTATTATATAATATTGATACATTTGTATTTATACCAACAAGACCCTAAAATTTAATTTTTTATGTTTTTATGGAGGAAAATTCCATGAAGGCAAAAGTGCTTAGGACCCACAAAATTCTATCGTGGGTCTGCTGCAAACAATTCCATTCATTAAGGCCTCTATTTTCTGCCACTGTTTCTAATATTCAGTAGAGTTATTCACTATTGGTCGTGTTTATGTGATGTGAACTTCTTTAAGTGAGGGGGAAAAACACCATGAAGCCAAGATCCCATAGATTGCTTTCTAATAACATTCTGAGAATAGTCAAACTGAAAATTCTTACTACTCACAGAATCTGCGTGATGACCATCAGGTCTAGGATATACTCCTTAATGATAATGCTCATGATGATGAATCATATTTCCAATAATGGGTATTTTCATAATCAATATCTCGTATACAATGAGAAAATGTATCCTTTTTAAATATCTCCCCCAGTAGTGAGTGGTGTAGCTGCCAGTACTCCATAACCAATTTCCTATACTTACCATGATAAACTCTAGGATTATTATATTTTCTCTTATTATTTTTGACGGTGCTACATGAGAATCATCTCATGTTTAAAGATTTTTGGAAACCAGTGTCATATAAAAATCCTAAAGAAACTCTGAAATTCAGCTCCTTGGTTTTCCCTCTTATGTGACAAATGATGCACAGTTCTAAAATCCAAAGTAAGATAATAATAAAAAGATGAAAGGAAAATCAGGGACATAGGCAATTATAAACGTATGCTTTCATCAATAAGCATACCTCATATGAATCAGGACACGTCATTGCAAGTACCAGGAACCCAACTTGAACTATATAAACAAAAAGGAGAATTTATTGGCTCATGGATTTCAAGGAAGGGCTGAAAAAACCAACACCGGGGGGAACACGTACAAATGTCTTTGAAGACAACTGGAAGCAAGGCCCCAGGATGCCTCCAGGATTCCTTACCTTTGTTTATTTTCTTTGCGTCTCTCTATGCATGGGGAGCCCAAATTCACACCTAAACTGGTGGAGGCGGGATTTTAAAGAGTTTCTTTTGATTCCTCCACTACACAGAACATTTGTCACAGCAAAATAGTGAATGAATTAAGGGAATCCCATAAAAAAAATGGACTTTCCATAAAATGCATATCCCATTAATTTTCTTGACTCAAACTGAAATCTGTAACTGTAAACAGCCAACAGAGCATCGGTGCCATGAGGTTTGAGACAAAGGTCTGTATTCCCTCCTGGAAAGGCAGTTTTCCAGTGATTTGTGTATGCGGTCTTAGCATTTTCCAACAGTGGGTGACCTGGCATCAGAGGATGGCACCATGCAAATGAGTTACCTCAGATATGAAAGCTATTGGAAAACCCATATTTGTATGAATAGGAAATTAAAATACAAAGATGCACGATATTGTCCCCTCAAAGTCATTATTTTAGCATATACACTTGCTAGAAATGGTCTTTTACTGAGCTCCTGGATCCATGGCTTTATTTATAAGGGTATAAAACATTTTATAATGAATTGGTTAATCAGTCCAAATCAAATCATCTGCGAGTAAAATAGCAGCACCATCAACATTATATATATATATATATATATGTGTGTGTATATAATGTAGCAACAAAGATGTAATGATCTTATAAACAAATTTCAATTTAAAGAGCTTTTTAAAGTTGTATTTCTTTTTAAAGGTACGCAGCCAGTCATTTATAAAACTAGCTTGGTTAAAAATTTTAATGTTTTAAGAGTCAAATGTTACATCTGTTAGTTAAAACCCATTGTATATATCTTGTCGTTCAGTCTCTGCAATGTGATGCCACTCTACAGAGTCAATGGCTCCCTTGTTGTATTGTATCAGGCGCTAGGGGCAAAGAGAAATCCTCAGTCACTAGATCAGACACACAATGACAGTCCTTGGGTTATTGTACATACACTTCTGAGGCTCTTCTTTTGTCAGTTCATTTGGTTGATTGGTTGGTTTGGTTTTTGCAATGCATTAAAAGAGCATTTCATTGCACTATAACTCTGAGTGATACGGGAAAGAAACTATTTCTCACTGACTAGTTGCAACCGCCACTCTAGTAAAAGTTGGAGACAAAACATGATTTTAAGTTTGGCATCCTAAATATCACAGTCTAAGCATATTTTTTATTCATTAGAATGAAACGCAATAGCTTCCACATCTGATCTCTTATCATACTGTAGAAGTAATTTTATGCAGAAGAGTAGAAATTTCTTTTTGTTTCTTAAATCACTTTCCCTTGATAGCCAGGCTATCATTTAGATTACACAAAGTAAAGATTTTGCTGGATGCTAAATTACTGAGCATAAACTAAATCTAAATGTTTTCCTGAATTGATAAATGTGGACAAGAGTGCTGCCCTTTTCCTTTTTCTGTGGCCAAGATGAGAATGGTTAAAAGTTAATGATGGGAGGAAGATGTGGCTCAAGTGGTTGGGCTCCTCTCTACCATAGCACACAGACACAGCAGAAGGTTCGATTCCCAGGGCCTCCTCATGGGGGCGAGCTGGCCCGCGCCCATGGAGAGCTGGCACAGCCAGAATGACGCAACAAAGAGGAGACAAGCAGACACAGAGGAAATGCGCAGCGAATGGACACAGAGAGCAGACAGCGAGCACAAGTGACAAGGGGCAGGGGATAAATAAATAAATAAAAACGAATCTTAAAAAAAAAAAGTTAGTGGCTGCAGAGAAGTAGGGATTGTAGCCTAGTTTCTACCAAATAGGGATCATTTCCAAAACCTCCCTGGTATCCTCTCAAACCACATCAGCAACAAGAGGAGACCCTGGATGCTAGCCGCTCCTCTGTCCAATCTGGTTGGACTCGGAATGGACCTACCTGAAGGTTGAAGTCAGGGCAGTCCTGGGCAAACAAGAAAATCAGTCCTTAGAGTCATGAGCAAAGCAAGAGTTAAGAAGGAAGGAGAGCAAACATGGGAAACCTTTGCCTGAAGCCAGACAGAGCAGGGTGACCTTGACTTATGTTCATCCCCCCCAAAAAAATTGTGCACTTGACATCTTTTATTTAGAGTATAGAGAGTAAACAGAGCAGAAGGAAGGGCGTGATGGGAGAGTGGAAAGGGGGATGGGCTTGCTGAGAGAGAGGGAGCTAGGCTGCCTGTGGACACTGGCCCTTCCCAGTGGGGGATGCACGGAACCCACAGTTCACATGAACGCTTGCTGCACGTGGTTCCTTTACAAGTCTGAGGTGCTTGGGTCACAAGGCAAAGGTCCAGAGCTCATGCTGGAGGTATGAGACCAAAGGTCATGCATTTAATAAACATTTGAAAAGGTGTTTAACCTTTTGAGTGATGAGGAAAAGATAAAACCACAATGATATACCTTAACACACCCACTAAGTGGCTGTAATTAAAAAGATAACAATACCAAGAGCTATCAAGGATGCTGAAAAACTGGAACTCTCATACACTGCTGGTGTAAAACTAATTTGAAATATTACAATACTCATTATAACCAATCATGCACATACATATAGCTCAGCAACTCCACTCCTAGATGTATAACCATCAAAATCACATGCATATGTACATCAAGAGATTTATACAAGAATGTTCAGAGTGGCATTACTTATAATAGCTAACTGGAAAAAAATCCAAATGTTCATCAAAAGTAAAAGATATAAATAAATTTTAGTAGTCTGGAATACTATACAAGAATGAAAATGAACTAATGCCTTATGCAAAAAACCTGCATGAATCTTATAAAGAATATGTGGAACAAAAGCAGATACAAAGGAAAAGATTCTCTATGATTCAATTCATCTCAAGATTAAAAACAGGTAAAACTAAGCTATATTGTTAAAAGTCGGGTTAGTGACTACCTTGGGGTATTTTGTTTTGCAAAAATGTATCATACTGTACATTCACCATTTTATACTACTGAATTTAAGTTATCCATCAATAAATGTTTATTTTTTAAAAATATTATCAATAAGTGTCATAGACAGAGGAGAATGGACACTAGAAACAGGAAATCATGACAGGGAGAGGTCTACAAAACAAGCACCTGAGCCGGCCAGCAGAGATATTCTCTGGACTCGTTCTGGAAATGCTGGCCAAGAGCGCATTTCCTGCTAGAAAATGGGCAGCCCTTAGTTTTCAACTCTGCTCCATCTCTCACTTTGTCTGTAATCTTGAGCTAGTAACTTGAACTAAGACCTGATTTTTCTCATGTAAAATGGAAATATCAATGCTTTTCTCGTAGCTTTATTGGAAAGAATGAAAGTGTAAAAATGTCAGGAAAAGCACCTAGATCAATGCCTGGATACAGTTGAAGGCCAGCAAAGAGAAGACCCTCTGTGACTTCCTTCCCTCTATCTCGCTGATTCAGGTAGCTTACATGAGAAAGTGTTTGAAGACAGAAAAATATGAAAATCTAATTGTCTCCATTTATTAACATCATAGGAAATTATTTTTTATGCCTGTGTTTGAGAACAAAGAAACCTCAGTTATTCTAACCAGGCAAGAAATATGTCAAGGGGTTGGCCTCAGCTTTTAGTACTATTCTGGTTGTAGAGAAAGATGGTCAACATTCCAAACACAGTGTCCAAAGACTGATGTGAAAATGAAGAATTCTATCTGAGGGTTGGGAAGGTAGGATTGGATTTAGAGAGAGAAACCAGCAAAAAGAACGGGACCTACTTTAAATGTCTTTCCCTACCACCATCTTTACTATCACCAGAGAGATCTTCTGTTTGCACATATGGAAAAAAGACCAATTGTTCACTTTGCAAATCTGCAAAATAATTAAAAAAGAATGTTTAGAATGTTAAAGTCATTTTGGAAAAGCCTATAGTTAATCAGTGGAATTTACAGCTTCCCAAACGGATCTTGTTTTGAAATAGCCTACTCTTGTACATGGTCTGCTATCCTTGGCATACTCACACTTTCTTTTTTCTACATATAGAAAAGTTTTCGAAGATAAAAAGGCTGAAATATAATGTTCTGATTTGTGGGAAAGAAGCTAGAAATGGTGAGGAGGTGGTTCCTTTGAAAAAAAAAATGAGCTATCTGCATTTCCAGGGAGCAGGGCTACCAAAATCTCTATCCAGGAAAACTAAAAGGGAATAAAACAAAACCATGAACCTGCCAGCATGCTTGCACATAACCCCCCGAAGTTCCACACCCATGAGAGACAATGCTTGTAAGCAGTTAAGAAAGGACAACGGGGAAAACCTCTCAGCGCCTGTGAAATTAGAAGGAAGGCAAGCAATCCCCTTGGTTCAGAATCTAAAACCTGGCAGACAAGTGCCCTGGGCAAGAGAAAGTGGCTCCAGTGTTCAAAAAAAAGCATAAAGTAAACGTGACCACAGCGACCACCCCCAGGACAACACAGTTCATGCACAGGTAAAGGGCACCGAGATTTGATGGGAGACAGCTGGCCTCAAGATCCTTTGGGGTATAGAAGGTGAGAGTAGATTATCACTCCTGCCTTTGAGTTTTCAATATAAACTGGCACACAGCTAGAGCTGCAGCAAATGTTTTGATAGGATTCAGCTCTGCAGTAACAATTTATTATCTTGGACCATTCCAATTACACACAGTTCTGTTTCATTGCTTTCCGGCTCTTCCTCATTGTTCAAATAACAAATCAATAATTTCCATAGCTGATTTAGCCTGTTTTCCCTCAACTTCCTCCTCCTTGGGTTGTACTTTTTATTTTTTGTGTTTTTTCCCATGTCACATATCTTGGTTTCATTTATATATATATATATATATATATACACACACACACTTTTTTTTTTTAAAGATACTTAGATTACATAAATGTCGGGTTGTACTTTAAGTACAGAGAGGCATAGCATGTGTTACCAGCCCATGGGCCAAATGGATTATAGCTACTTCTTTCACTTCATTCGCTAACTCAGTGATTCAATTGGAAAAGTTTGACCGAATCTGTCTAGCCCAATTTGCTCTTTATAAACCTTGTCGTTTATTATTGTTAATGTTCTCTTCCTCCCTGGATATGTATAGATTTTTTTCTCCTAGTTTTGGTCACATTACTTTAAAAGAATTTGAAGCTATTCTAGTGGTTGGTAATTGGCAAGACCACAGATATGGCTTTTTGTTTTAGTTGATGTTTCTTTTTTTCTTATTCTTTTACTTATCAAGGAGGGGAAGAAACCTGCTATGAAGTTTTTTTGTTTTTTTTTCTTTGTTTCTTTCTTTCTTTCTTTCAGATAGCTCTCCATTTACAATCGGATTTTGATAAAAAATCTGAGGTCATTTATATTTCAATTAGTAATAGAAACCAAAAATGTGTGGCTCATAGGAAGTCATAAATACCCAATCCCTTAATGAAATTGACCTTCTGCCTTCCTCTATCCATCACTTCCTTCCTTTCTCTAAAATATTCAACAAGCAATTTGCACCATTGTGGTGAGATCCTGGAAGTCAGAAGCAGAAAAGATATAATGCATAGCAGAAGTCTTTCCAACTTCTTTATTTCCGTTAGCAAGCATTTGCTGGTACAGTGGTCCTGTGGTATGGAAAGAAAACAGAATCTGAGGCCAGAGAATCTCAGTAATTACCAAAAGAAAAGTTTACTTAACCTCTCTGAATTGCTATGTCCTCGTTGGAAAGATCAAAGGAGAAGTAATGCGGCAAGGTGGCTGAGAAGGAAGTTTCTTGGAGTCTGAGTTCCAAGCCACTCACCCCCATGTATGGTCAGTATGACTGGGGGAAGTTACTGGTATCAGTTTCCTCCTCTGGAGAATGAGGATGATAACTGTAATTGCCATAAGGAACTGTGAAACTTAAGTGCACCAGCTTATATAAAGCACAGTTCTTGGTGTCAAGAAAGAACTCAACAAAGATGATTACTATTATTATTTGATTGCCTGTAAAAATAATCCATGAAATGAAAAGTACTATGAAAATTTTAGTTATTTTTAAATCATTTTATGGGAGACACAGAACAACTAAAGGCTGGATAAATAAAGAGATGAAAGACAAACTCTTGTCCCTGCTTTAAAAATAATCAAAACCTGATGATGAGACAGGGTATATTCATATAAAAATTAAATATCAACACTCAAGTATAGACTTCGGGCCACATCTGACCTTCAAACAAATCCACGTTGCAGGTGAAGAGCTGAGGCTGATGTGGGACTGCACGTGGCCAGTTCTGATTCTACAGACTGGACTGGATCAAAGGGGCTTTACTAGAAGGGAACCGTAGAAAGTGTATTTTGGGACATGAGAAGGGAGCAGATTTTAATGGGCCCAAATTACACAAGTTTAAATGTTTTTCTAAGCCATCAGGAGGCCCTTAGATTTGGAGGCTCTGGAGGGCAGGAAGAAGGTAAGGGCTATGGATGGAGTCAACGTGTGTGTTAGAACTATATGCAGATAGAGACACCAGGAGACAGGTCAGAGAAGCCAGCAGAGCAAGGGAGCTCTGGTCAGACACCCCAGGGCTCCACATCACTTGGATTCCATAGATTGTTCTCTAATCTAAGCCAACTGGTGTGTGTGTGTGCTTTGTGCACCAAAATCTCTCTCTGCAGAGAATATACAGTTAATATGCAATCACCTCATATTTGCATGGCTGGAGAGAGATGTTGCCTTGTCAAATAATGCAAAGTGTCAGGAAGGAGAGACACCTAAAGAGATGCCAATCTACTCCAATACAGATGTTGGGGTCACCAGTAATTGCACAACTCACACAGGCTCTGATGAAAAGATGTTTCACTAATATAAAGAAGAGACAGGGCAAGGTCAGCTTCACCAGTGGGCATTATAGCCAGAAGGTCTGAACCCTGGCAGAGGCCAGGAGATGTTCTATGTGTAGCACCTTCCTCCTGTGTCTGTATGCTATAGTACAGGAAGCCCACTTTCTCCCCACCCAGGACAGATATACCACAGGGGCGTTAGCAGGATGTCATAAAACATGCCCACCAGAGCCAGACTGCCTGCCGTGAGCATTGATATATGCTTGAGACAATAGAGGAAGGAATGTATGAAAGTCCCCTTATCTACTAGGGGTTTCTCTCTTGTACCATCAGGTTGACATACCTGTCCTGAATATACAACATATTTGTGGGTCCCAGGGAAAGCTGGGAGGCCATGCTAGGACTGCTGTCTCTACAGCATAAAGTATGCAAATAAGAATATAAATATATATAAATTCTAGTGAAAATGGAAATACAAAAGAAAAAATAAGAATAAATAAAAGGCCTATTTTTTTAGCTATTATAATGCTATTCATTTTTTTATTCATTCTTTGATAATAACAGCTAACCTTTATCAAGTGTTCAGTGGGTGTCAGGCACTACTATAATTATCTTTTATCTATTAATTTATTTACTTTTTAAAACAACCCTCAGAGATATATCCTCTAATTATCCCATCTTACAGATAAAGACACTGAGACTCCTGACGAATAGGTAAATTATGCAAAGGGACGCAGAAGTGGTAGAGCTGGTAACATGCCATGCGGCTCTGAAGCCCAAAGGATTCCTGCCCACCTCTCCGAAGGTGTACACAGTAATCATCTGTGGATCCTGGGAACTGTTAAAACCACAGACTCCTGGGCCCCATCCTCAGGCATTTTTGATTCATCAAGTCTAGGTTAGGGCCCAAGAATTCGCATTTCTAACAAGTGCACTGTGGTCTATGGACCACTCTTTGAGTAGCACTGCCCTATATTATTTCACTTGTTGGGTAAAAGCAAGTTAAATGTCATAATATAAAGCAGTGAGTAAATTCCATTCCAAGGAAATAGCTCAAAGCATGGAGATGAATATTATAGATTTAGTCTAGAAGTATAAGCTTGTTCATTGAGTGTGATGAGGGAGCCAGCAGAACCTACGCCGATATTTAGGACTCAAGCTGTGTTTGTATCTTTTCTCTAAATTGACCCGCTATTTCCTCTCTGCTTCTTTTCTGTATTGCATAATACCTTGCAGGCTTAGCACACTAATTGAAAATTATCAATATTGGAAAACACCTCTTCATTTAAATGATAGGAGACAATCCAATTGGATATGCAGCAGCCTCTTTTTGTAATTTATTACAATAACCAGAATTCAGCGCAGTAAACAAAGACTGACGCAAATCAGAGCTACCTTTTGTATCAGTGGAGAGTGGAGTGTTACAAAGAACCCGGAAGAAAGAAGTATGTTTTATTCCCTCATAAGGTAAGTTCTAAATGTTTAAGAAAAAAATGAAGAACGCAGAATTCCACTTCTGAGAAGACAGAGTAGGCATACTTTTCCCTATTCTTCCTGCTGAGTACATCTAAAACCCTGGGTAGTATACCAATATAAAACAAATATAGTAGGACTGTGAAAATTAGTGAGAAGAAGACAGACCAGCTAGGAAGCTAAGGATGTGAGGCCCTATATGGTGGCCAGTTCCCTAGGGTTGCTATCTGCCTCGCATATCCTAGGCATAATACTGAAAACCCCAGCATCCCAGAAACACCAATGGGCAGAGAAAATTATGTGAAGTCAGAACTGATAGAACCAAAACTATAAAGAGAAAAACCCACAATTATAAAAGAAAACTTTAATATGGCTCTCTCAGCAATTGATAGAACTAGACAAAATTCACAAGGATATAAAAAAGCTCAAAAACACCATCAAGCCACAGGATGTAATCACAATTTTATGAAGCTTTTCAAACTTCCATGCAACATATGCTAATACAGACTATATCTAGGGACATAAAATAAACCTCACCAAATGTAAAGGAACTGAAATTATACTGACTGTGTACTCTGACCCCAATGGAATCAAACCTAAAATCAACAATAGAAAGATAACTAAATATCTCTAAATACTTGGAAACTAAACAACACACTTCTAAATAATCCAAGGGTCAAAGGAGAAGTCTGAAGAGAAATTTCAAAGAATATATTGACCTGAAAAAAAATGAAAATACAACATAACAAAATTTGTGGGATACAACTAAAGCAGCGGTGAAATAGAAATCCAAAGCACTAAATTCATACATTAGCAAAAAGGACAAGTTACAAATCAATAATTTCAGTTCTCACCTCAATAACCTAGAAAAAGAAGGCAAAATAAACCCAAAACAAACTGAGGAAAGAAATAATAAAGATAATAACAAAAATAAATGAAATTGAAAACAGAAAAACAAGAGAAAAATATCAATGAAACAAAGAGCTGGTTCCTTGAGATTATAACTAAAAATTGGCACAACTCTAGCATGACTGATGAAGAAAAAGGAAAGAAGGCACAAATTTCTAATGTAAGGGATGAAACAGGGGATATTACTTTAGGTCCTACTGACATGAAAACGATAATAAGGAAATACTACCAACAACTCTAACGACATATGTTCTAGACCTCAGATGAAATCGAT
>JAQZBX010043260.1:0-21737 GCA_029593785.1 Cabassous unicinctus | reverse complement strand
TTGTGGAGTTAAAAGAAGTTGTCTGGCTGTTCCTAAATATGCTGGATACAGTTACAAAAGAAAGGGATGAGCTAAAGGCTTCAAATTTTCAACTTAAGTGCTGCATGAATGATGTGAAAGTTTCTATGTGTGCTCTGAAAGAAAATCTTGTTTTGTGCAGCCACAGACTTGAGATCTCTGAAAACCAGACTCAAAGTCTCATTGTACAAGCAGCAGAGTTACAATGGAAATTAAAATCTCAACCTTGCAGGGTGTCTGCTGTTAAAGTGAGGCATTGACTGGAAAGGAATGGACCCCTCAGGATTGGGATGGAGACAAATGGGTTGATGATGATATCAGTGGGGACACTGAAATCCTAAATTCTCCTGAGACTTTGCTAGAAAAACCTGTAATGGTCTGCCCTGAGGAGGCCACCCAATGTCAAGTTTGCATCACCCAACCTCCAGCCTACCTCAAGGAATGCAGACCTACTTCTTGACCTGAGGTGGGTACCACCCAACCTCAAGCCTGCCCTGCCCAATCTCCAGGAGTTTCCACCTCCTCCCTGCCCTGAAGAAACCATCACCCAACCTCCAACCTGCCCTGAAGAGTCTGCCATCCAACCACCCCCCAATAGATTAATCCTGTCTCACCAGATGAAACTGCAAGGGAATGTCCTGAGGTAATTAGCTTGCAAAACATTTCTAATTCTTCTCCTTACCCACCCCTACCACCCCTCTTCTCTTCTAGACCTATAACTAGACTAAAATCACAATGAGCCCCCAAAGTTGAAGCACAAAGTGTGACCCATGAGGAAGTACATTATACTCTAAAAGATCTGCATGAGTTTTCCAATTTATATAGACAGAAATCAAGGGAATATGTGTAGGAATGGATACTAAAGGTATGGGATAACAGTGGAAGGAATATAAAGTTGGATCAGGCTGAATTTATTGATATGGGCCCACTAAGCAGAGATTCTAGATTTAATGTTGTAGTTCAAGGGGTTACAGTTTGTTTGGGTGGTTGTAGCCATCTGGCAATTTGATGTAATTATGAATTCCAAAAATATAATTGGATCGTGCTTGTAAACTGATCTGTTAATCCGGGCATGATTAAGTTATGATTAGGGCATTGACTGGGCCACCTCAGTAGGGCTTTGAGCCCCACCCCTTGGTGGGTGGGGAATCAAATATAAAAAGCACAGCAAGAACAGAGTTGAAGCAGTTTTTTTGAGAAGCTGTTTTGATGCTGGAGTTTTGATGTTGGAGAGAAGGCCCCAGGAGAAGAGAAACGAGCCGTTCGCCTGATATTCTACAGCTGACCTTGTGGAGGAACCAGAGTAGCTAAGCCCAGAGAGAAACGCAGCCCTGGGGAGAGAGGAACCCAAGAAGCCTGAACCCTGGCAAACATCGGCAGCTGTCTTGCTCTAACACGTGGCAATGGACTTTGGTGAGAGAAGAAACTTATGCTTTATGGCCTGGTAACTGTAGACTTCTACCCCAAATAAATACCCTTTATAAAGACCAACCCATTTTTGTTATTTCACATTAGCACCCCTTTGGCTGACTAATACAGTGGTTGGCTGGAACATGGACCAAAATATGGCTGACAGTGCCTGAGGTTGAGATGCCCAATTTACCCTGTTATACTGTAGATGAGGAGATCCAAAGGCTTAGAA
Source organism: Cabassous unicinctus (assembly GCA_029593785.1). Taxonomy (NCBI): domain Eukaryota; kingdom Metazoa; phylum Chordata; class Mammalia; order Cingulata; family Chlamyphoridae; genus Cabassous; species Cabassous unicinctus. The sequence goes on along the minus strand of JAQZBX010043260.1, from coordinate 20,077 downwards.
AGATTGGGAATGCTATAATGGATTCACCATTTAAGACCTGCCCACCCATCCCAGGAATGTCCAGAGGACACACCTTTTACCAGGACTGTGAGAAATAAATTTGTGAGACTAACTCCATCTTCCCTGAAGAGCTCTGTGGTTGCTCTTCTCTGTAGGCCAGATATTACTGTGGGAAGTGCTGTCATAGAACTAGAATCCTTAAACACTGTGAGGATGATCAGATCCAGGGCTGGCAGAAGCCACGTAGCAGCACTTAATCACCAAAGACAAGGTGGGTGTGGCTACCACAATGAAAAGCAGACTCAAAGCAACAATCAAGAGTCTGAGTCTCATAGACCTATGGTGTTGGCTAATAGATCATGGGATGCCTAGAAGTAAAATAGATGGGCAGTCTACTAAATTCCTATTTGATCTATATAAGCAGAAGTGTTCTAGGTCAAGTGAACAAAAGCCTAACCTGAGTTACAGAAACAGAGAATCACAGCCGCTTAATCAATTCTCAGGCTTGAAACAGTTTACAGACCCAGAGCCCCTTGAATGAAGGGAAGGCCAGGTCTCCTTGGGGAAGGATCCTGTTACACTCCCAAAACTTTATACTGTTAATCTTCCTCCCAGCTTTCCCCAAAGAGACTTACTGCCTTTCACCAGGGTAACCGCATTGGGGAAAAGGAAATGATCAGACATTTGGGGGATTATTAGACACTGGCTCAGAAGTGACACTAATTCAGGAGACCAAAAACATCATTGTGGTCTACCAGTCAAAGTAGAGGCTTATGTAGGTCAGGTGATTGGTGTCCTGACCTACATAACTCAGGTCCATATCACAGTGGGTCCAGTGGGTGCCTGGAACTATTCTTTTGTTATTTCCCCAGTTCCAGATGCGTAATTGGAATAGACATACTCAGAAACTGGCAGAATCCCCACATTTGATACCTCACTTGAGGAGTGAGGGCTGTTATGGTAGGAAAGGCCAAGTGGAAGCCACTAGAACTGCTCCTACCTTGCAAAATATTAAATTCCATATTCCTGAAAGAATTCCAGAAATCAATGCCACCATCAAGGATTTGAAAGATGGAGGGATGGTGATTCCCATCACAACCCCATTCAATCTCCTATTTGGCCTGTGCAGAAAACAGATGGATCTTGGAGGATATCAGTAGATTATCATAAACTTACCAGGTGGTGACTCCAATTGCAGGTGCTATTCCAGATGTGGTATCATTGCTTGAGCAAATCAACACATCCCCTGGTACCTGGTATGAAACTGTTGATCTGGCACATGCTTTTTTCTGAATTGCCATTAGTAAGGACCACCAGAAACAGTTTGCTTTCAGCTGGCAAGGCCAACAATATACCTTCACTGTCCTGCTTCAGATAATATCAACTCTCCAACCCTATTTCATAATATTGTCTGCAGGGACCTTGATCATCTCTCCCTCCTACAAGACATCATACTGGTTCATTATATTGATGATATCATGCTTTTTGGACCTGGTGAGCAAGAAATAGCAATTTTCTAGACTTACTGGTAAGGCATTTGTGAGATAGGATAGGAGATAAGTCCAACAAAAATACAGGGGGCCTCCTACCGGGTGAAATTTCTAGATGTCCAGTAGTGTGGAGCATGTCAAGATATCCTTCTAAAGTAAAGAATAAGCTGTTGCATCTGGCCCCTCCTATGACCAAAAATGAGGCACAATGCTTAGAAGGTCTCTTCAGATTTTGGAGACAACATATTCCTCATTTGGGTGTGCTATTTACTGAATGACCAGAAAAGCTGTTAGATTTGAGTAGAGACTGGACCAAGAGGAGGCTCTGCAACAGGTCCAGGCTGCTGTGCAAGCTACACTGTCACTTGGGCCATAAGATCCATTAGATTCAATGGTGCTGGAAGTGTCAGTGACAAATAGAGATGGCCATCTGGAGCCTTTGGCAGGCCCCTATAAGATAATCACAACACAGACCCTTAGGATTTTGGAGCAAAGCCCTGCCATCCTCTGTAGATAACTACACCTTTTCAGAAACAGCTTTTGGCCTGCTATTGGACCTTAGTGGAGACTGAACACTTAACCATGGGCCACCAAGTTACCATGAGACCCAAGTTGCATATCATGAGCTGGGTATTGTCTGACCTGCCAAACCATAAAGTTGGGCATGCACAGCAGCACTCCATCATAAAGTGTAAGTGGTGTTTATGAGATAGGGCTTGAGTGAGTCCTGAAGGCACAAGTAAATTACATATGGAAGTGGCCCAAATGCCCATGGTCCCCACTCCTGCCACTCTTTCCCAGCCTACAGCTATGACCTCTTGGGGAGTTCTTTACAATCAGTTGACTGAGGAAGAGAAAACTCAGGCCTGGTTTACAGATGGTTATGCACAATATGCAGGTATCACCCAAAAGTGGACAGCTGCAGCACTGCAGCCCCTTTCTGGGATGTCCCTGAAGGACAGTGGTGAGGGCAAATCTTCCCAGTGGGCAGAACTTTGAGCACTGCACCTGATTGTTCATTTTGCTTGGAAGGAGAAATGGTCAGAGGTGCGTTTGTACACTGATTCATGGGCTATTGCCAATGGTTTGTCTGGATAATCAGGGACTTGGTAGGAACGTGATTGATTAATTGATGACAAAGAGGTCCAGGGAATAGGTATGTGGATAGACCTTTCTGAATGAGCAAAAATCATGAAAATGCTCACCAGAGGGTGACTTCAGCAGAGGAAGATTTTAATAATCAAGTGGATAAGATGACCTGCTCTGAGGCTAGCACTTAGCCTCTTTCTCCAGCCACTCCTGCCACTGCCCAATGGACTCATGAACAAAGTGGCCATGGTGGTAGGGATGAAGGTTATGCATGGGCTCAGCAACATCAGCTTCCACTCACCAAGGCCAACCTGGCTACAGTCACTGCTGAGTGCCCAATCTGCCAGGAGCAGAGACCCATATGGTACCATTCCCCAAGATGATAAGCCTGCTAGCTGGTGGCAGGTTAATTACATTGGACCACTTCCACCATGGAAGGGGCAGTAATTTGTTCTAATTAGAATAGACACATACTCCAGATATGGGTTTGCCTTCCCTACACTCAATACTTCTTCCAAATCTACCGTCTGTGGACTTAACAAATGTCTTATCCACCACCATGGTATTCCACACAGCATTGCTTCTGATCAAGTAATCAACCTCACAGCAAATGATGTGCAAGAATGGGCACATGCTCATGGAATTCACTGGTCTTACCATGTTCTCCATCATCCTGAAGCAGCTGGATTGATAGAACAGTGGAATGGCCTTTTGAAGGCTCAATTACGGTGCCAATTAGGTGGTAATACCGTGCAGGGCTGGGGCAATGTTTTCCAAGAGGCTGTGTGTGCTCTGAATCAGCATCCACTCTATAGTGCTGTTTCTCCCATAGCCAGGAAACACGGATCCAGGAATCAAGGGGTGGAAATGGGAGTGGCACTACTCACTATTTCCTCTAGTGATCCACTAGGAAATATTTTGCTTCCTGTCCCTGAAACCTTAAGCTCTGATGGTTTACAGGTCTTAGTTCCAAAAGAAAGAGTGTGTCCACCAGGAAACACAACAATGATTCCATTCAACTGGAAATTAAGTCTGCCACCTGGCCACTTTGGGCTCCTCGTGCCTCTGAATCAACAGGCAAAGAAGGGAATTACTGCACTGCTTGGGGTGATTGATCCTTTATATCAAGGGGAAATAAGACTGCACCTACAAAATGGATGTAAAGAAGAGTTTGCCTGGAATATAGGAGATACCCTAGGGCAAGGGTTCTTAACATTTTTTGTTCCACAGACCCCTTTGCCAGTCAGGTGAAAACCATGGACCCCTTCTCAGAATGTAGTGGCAGATAGTTTTATGACACTCAGCAATATAATAATATTGCTAATTATTATTAGCAATAAAGACCATTGCTAGGTCTTTAAATTAAATTTTAAGGTTATTTAAAATTACATTTTACAACTTTCCCATAATTTCAATACCTGATAACCTAACATGGTTCAACATCTGTACAAACAGTCATTTTCAGCAAACACTTAGAAATTCAAGTTTTCCCCCGGTGCCATAAAACCATCTCCGCCATCCTTACCAACCTTTTTGCAGGCAGTTATCCACTGCACTCAGAACACACTACATCAAAATAAAAATCATACTAAGTCCTAAGTCCACACTATACTGTGTATTATTTAATAAATATATCATACCTGCACCAACACATTCCCACAAGAATAATGTTTTGTGGTTTTTTTTTAACTTTCAATTCAAGCACACAGATCCCCTGGAATCTTTCCATGGTTAAGAACTCCTGGTTAAGAACCCCTGCTCTAGGGCATCTCTTAGTTCTACCATGCTCTGTGGTTAAAGTCAATGGAAAATTGCAACTACCCAATCCAGGTAGGACTAACAATGGCCCAGACACTTCAGGCCAAATGACGGCTTGGGTCACCCCACCAGCCAAAGAACCACAACCAGCTGAGGTGCTTGCTGTGGGTAAAGAGAACATGGAATGGGTAGTGGAAGAAGGTAGTGATAAATGCAAACTTCGACCATGTGACAGAAATGAAGACTGTAATGATCATGAATATTTCTTCCTTGTTTTGTTATGAGTATGTTTGTATATGTACATAAAATGAATATCTTTGTTTTCTTCCCTACCTTTCCCTTCATCATATGACATAGGTAATATTAGTTTCATGTCATAGTTTTAAGGATGTCAAGTTTAAGAGTGAATATTAGCAGAGCAAATGAGCTCAATGGTTGATCCCCAGTACCTTTCAAAAAAATAAAAAACAAAAAAAGAGTGAATATTACTGTATTAGTCAGGGTTCTCTCAGGAAACAGAATCAACAGGAGATATCTTTCGATAATATGAGATTTTAAAAGAGTCTCTCACGCGACCGTGGGGATGCACAAGTCCAAGTTCCGCAGGCAGGCTGCAAATCAGTGGCTCCGATGAAAGTCCAGCGAAGGGTCATTGATGAGTTTCTGGGAGAAGTTGCCTGTCCAACAACGAGCTGGGAAATTCTCTCTGAATGTTGAAATCACCTTCCCTTTTAAGTCATTCACCTGATTGGATAAAAGCGCCACCCATTGATGAAGTAATCTCCCTGATTGATGCAGATGTAATCAGCCATCCACGCAGTAAACTCACTGGTGATTGAAGTCCATAAATGTTCTTATATTACAATTAGCCCAGTGCTTGCTGGAACAAACACCTGGACACAATTACCTGGCCGAGTTGACACATTAGCCTAACCATCACAATTACCTTATGACTTGTACCCTATTCTGGAGGGATTTAGTGTGTTTCCGGTTGTATGCGGGACAGTTGACTATTGTTAGATGGAGATATACATATATACATACATATATATGTTATTGTTTTTATTTAGAGACTAAGTATGGTTTAAGGTGATGTGTATGGATGCCAAGTTAACAAGGGGTGGTCTGTGATGGTTAGGCTAATGTGTGGATATTTGGTCAAGCAAGCACAGGTATATGGTGCCCAGTCATTTGGTCAAGCAAGCAAAGGGATAATTGTAATACAAGGGCATTTCAACACATCAGTGAGTTGATTGCGTAGATGGCTGATTACATCTACAATCAACTGAGGAGATTGCCTTCAGCAATGAGTGACATCTCAGCCAATCAGTTGAAGGCCTTAAAAAGGGAAATGATTTCAGCATTCACAGAGAGAATTTCCATCTCTACTTCAGACAGCTGGTGTCTCCTGGGGAACTCATCAAGGACCTTCATCGGAGTCCCTGGTTTGCAGACTGCCCTACAGAATTTGACTTGTGCATCCCCATGGTCACATGAGACAATTTTATAAAATCTCATACTATTTACAGGTATCTCCTGTTGGTTCTGTTTCCCTAGAGAATCCTGAATAAAACAGTGAGGGTATAGCAACATTGTGAATGAGATTAAATCCACTGAACTGTTTGCTTAGGAGTGATTGAATTGTGAAAGTTTGTTTTATATATATTTCCACAATTTAAAAGGAGAGAGACTAAAAAGACAATGGCAATTAAATGAAATATCTGATCCTGGAATGGATCTTAAAATGAAAGAGAAAATGCCCAAAAGGGACATGTGAAAAAATTGGAATATGGTCTATGAAATTTATATCAATTAAATTTCTTGAACTTGATAGTTGTACTTAAGGGTGGGTACATAAAGTGAATATCTTTGTTCTTAGGAAGAGTACATGGAAGTATTAAGTGTTCAAGGGACATGATGTGTAAATTCTTCATGCCACACTCGAATGTTTAGAAGATATGATAGATGATAGATATAGATAGGTAGGTAGGTAGGTAGGTAGGTAGATAGATAGATAGATAGATAGATAGATAGATAGATAGATAGATAGATAGAAATAAAGAAAGAAAAGAGAGAGAGAGAGAATGATATAGCAAAATGTTAGAAGTTGGTGGATCTGGGTATCTGGGTGGAGGTATATTGGAGCTGTATACGAATTTCATGTTATTTTTGCAACTGTCTTGTAAGTTTAAAATTATTTCAAAATAATGAAAGTTAAAAGAAAAGAGAGAAAGATAGAAAAGTACCTTAAGTAATGCGGATGAATGGAATTGATGCAAACAATGCTAGGCTGCTTAACCTATGGAAATTATAATAGTAAAATAATAATAATAATAATAGCAAACAGTAGCTTAATGTTTACTATATGCTAGGCCCAGTTTTAAACACTGTACATATATTAATTCATTTAATCTTTCTAACAAACATATGACATGGGAGCTGTTACTATCCCTTTTTACCATTGAATAAATAGGCACAGAAAGGCTTGCTAATTGCCCAAAGAATGAATGAACGGTTTAAAGACTTCTCAAATTATTGATAAAGATGTGAAATAGATACATGAGTTGGTGAGGCAAGTGGGTGATATTGACAGCCATTAAAAATAGTTGAAGGAACTGATAAAATCAGGTATAGGAAGAGCAACAAGTTGGATATTCATTAATTTGCCAAAGTGTTCCAAGCAGTGAAATACTTAAATGATTTAATTTCTGAGTACTCTCTGAATTCTATTTTTTTATTTACTATATATTTTATGTATTTATACACTGCAGGATTTTGTATTAAAAAATATGTATACAATATTTAAAGGTGGACAAGTCATTTTAAAGTGTAATTTTTTTTTTTAAAGATTTATTTATTTATTTATCCCCCCCTTCCTGCTTGTGCTCGCTGTGTCCATTTGCTGTGCATTTTTCTGTGTCTACTTGTCTCCCTTTTGTTGGGTCGTTCTGCTGCGTCAGCTCACCGCGCTGCCCGGGCTGGCTTGCCTTCACCAGGAGGCCCCAGGAATCGAACCCGGGGCCTCCCATATGGTAAACGGGAGCCCATTGATTGAGCCACATCCGTTTCCCTAAAGTGTAATTTTGATTACATTCTTTTACTACATTCTATTTTAATTTAGGCCTAACTAGATTATAATTATTTCCTCTCTTTATCCACCATTCAGATAAGAATCCACCAGTATCTTTACCCATTCCTCCTTAAAAGAGTTTTCATTTAATTTGTTAATTCTTTTTTGTGAGACATTTATTTCCTGAGATATTTATTTTCTAAAGAGAAATGCCAATATTTGTTGATTAAAGTAATTGCAATACTGTTTAAAGTGCTCACCAATTGGAACTAGAAATATGTGTTAATTTTCAGATGCTCATTGACATGATTTTTGGTATAACTTTGATGGGATGTAGAGATAACTTCACTCAGGTAAATAAATAACCATGAGCAAATTAAAAAGTTCAATATCTTTTCACTGTTTTCACACTGAAAGAATGTGAGACATTATAGCAATACCTAAAAGACTTAGAGGTAATATTCATAATGATGGTGCCCAAGCAAATAAACTCCTACAAAGGAAAGCACTGTTTTATTATTGTTGTTATTGTTGTCATCAAGAGAAAAGTACAACACAACATTATACATTCACTGGAAATTATTATTACACAAAAACATAACTCATAAATAAAGACTTGAAGGGAATGGAAAGAAAAAGGAAAATAATTGCTGGGTGAGAGTTCGGAAATGGTTAACAAAATTTAGTTTATTTAATTAGAAATAAATATCAGTAAAGCTCTATTTATTAGAAGACAAGTTAAAAACCAATCTTGTTGCCATGTTAAAGAGGAACATTATTTTCAAAGCTTTTAAGAATATTGCAAATAACAGAAAGCAAAATCTTAAAAATATCAAAGCATTCTATTAATCAAAGAAATTGTCGATCTTCCTCAGAGGTTGGAAGAAAACAAAGGACTTAGATGAAAGCACTCTTTGATTTGCCCGAAAAGGATTTAGCCATTTTTAAATGCCATCTTTTTTTTAATAACCTTCTGATTTATTTAGTCTTATGTTTCTTGGCATAGTTGAAATTTTCAAAGCCACTCTTCACAAGAGGTATGTGCCTACATTAATAGAATAAAGGAACATGTGTAAAAGAACTGCAACACTGATTTTCTGTTTTGAATATTTTTAACAAGGCTAATAATGCTTTTTTCCTTTATTCAACAACTTTTAGAGAAAAGTTTTGCAATTTTTCATTTTTCAACAATTTGAAATTGTGACATGGATGGAAAGTTTGAATTCTGTATAAAACAATGTTTTCAGAACCCTAGGCAAAAGCCTGCTGCTGGGACCCAGGGAAGATGGGGACAGTGAAGGTATCAAACAAGGACAGGAGTCATCTGCTGTTGAGTCTCCTAAAATCTTTATTGATCTAGAAAGGCTATCACTGTCCTTAGTTACAAAAGCTGAAGGAGATGCCCCTTTAATTTTGGCATTCTCCTTTGCCTCAAGTTTGCCTTGTATAGAACTTCCAAGAATATCCCTGCTGTGTATGTTGGGAGGTGGGTAGAATGATGTTACCTGCAGGGTGGGAAATGAGAGAGACTTGGGTTGTTAAGGACTCAGAGGGGAATGGAATTATTTCCTGCCCAGGAAAAGGAAGGGGGCTGCCAGCAAAGGTTGGAGAACAGCCTCAGAGAAAGTTTGAATGGCAAAGCTCTTAGCCTCCAGGCTCTGTCACATTGACCAGGCCCTTTTGCAGTGAACACACTCCAGCCAGGCATTGAACTGAATGATCTGCCAAGGGTTTCATCTGCTGGCCAACCAAGGAAGTGGATGTGAGGAAATTAAAAATAAATAAGGGAGCCAATGTAGCTCAAGTGATGAGCACCAGCATACCATATATAAGATCCCAACATCCCAGGTTCAGTCCCTGGCCCCAGTACCTAAAAGAGGCATTTTCTGGCCTTTACAGCCTCCCTCGCCAAAGTCCTTGAAAGCAAGTCTGCAATCCATTACTGGATCCAGGGCCAAGATTTGAGCAACTAACAGGAAAAATCCTAAAGACCTAGAATAGGTTGAACCAAGAATCAAAGAATGGCAATAACAGTCTCCTGCCACAAAATTCTTACAAAAGATAGAGACATTGAGCATCAGGGTAAGCTCACCATCATAATCAGAATTTACATGTCCAATAAGCACATTGTACCCCAATCAGAATAAATCCAAATAGACCTACGCCAAGATTCCTACACAGAATGTCAAACACCAAAGATAAACTGAAAATTCTGAGAGCAGCAAGGGAGAAGCAAACCATCACATACAAGGGATGCCCAGTAAGACTTAGTGTAGATTTCTCATCAGAAACCATGGAGGTGAGAAGACAGTGGTATAATATAATTAGGCTACTGAAAGAAAAAATGTCAGCCAAGAATTCTTTGTCTGGCAAAATTGTCCTTCAAATATGAAGGTGTTTTAAAAATTCACAAATAAACAGAAACTAAGAGAGGGCATAAAAAAGAATCTGCCTTACCAAGATGTATTAAAGGGAGTGTAGAAGGGAATATTATCAGAAAGGATAACCAAAAGAGTAAAAAGACAGAAAAAAATAAGATATGACATATGAAACCAAAGAAAATGGTGGAAGTAAATAATACATTTACGGCAATATCATTGAATGTGATTGGATTAAACTGCCCAATCAAAAGATATCGGCTGATAGAATGGATAAAAAAACATGAACCATCCATATGCTGCTTTCAAGAAACTCACCTTAGACCCAGGGATACAAACTGGCTGAAAGTGAAATGTTGGGAAAAGATACTCCATGCAAACAGGAAACCAAAAAAAAAAACAGAGGTAGCTCTACTAATATCAGACAAAACAGACTTTAAATGCAAAAAGTCTGTTCATAAGATACAAAAGGCCAGTATATATTAATAAAAGGTACAATTCTCCAGGAAGCAATAACAGTCATAAATGTCTATGCACCTAACCGGAGTGCCCCAAAATGCATGAGGCAAACTCTGGAAAACTGAAGGGACAAATAGACATTTCTACAATAACAGCTGAACTTCAACACACCACTCACATCATTAGATAGAACAACCAGACTGAAGATTGACAAGGAAACAGAGAACTTGAACAATATGATAAACGAGCTTGAACTAAAAGACATATACAAAATGTTGCATCCCAAATCAGCAAGTTATACATTCTTCTCAAGTGCTCATGGACCACATGTTAGGTCAAAAGTCAGGTCTCAATAAAAATAAAAAGATTGAAATTATACAAAGCACCTTCCCAGATCATAATGGAATGAAACTGAAAATCACTAATAGACAAGAAAGGGAGAAATTCGTAAATGTGTGGAGGTTAAACACATACTCCTAAACAATCAGTGGGTCAAAGAAGAAATTGTAAGTGAAATCAGCAAATATATTGAGACGAATGAAAATGAGAATACAACTTATAAAAACTTATGTAATACAGCACCAGCAGTGCTGAGAGAGAAATTATTAGCCCTAAACTCCTATATTAAAAAAGAAGAAAAAGCTAAAATCAAAGATCTAACTGAACAACTGGGGAAACTATAAAAGGAACAGCAAACCATTCCCAGAGCAAGCATTCCCAGAGCAAGCATAAAGAAAATAATAAATATTAGAGCATAAATAAATGAAATTGAGAACAAAAAAACAATTGAAAAATCAATGAAACCAAAAGCTGGTTCTTTGAGAAGACCAATAAAATTGACAAACACTTAGCTAAACTAACAAAGAAGATGCAAATAATAAAATCAGAAATGTAAAGGGGAGGAATTATAACTGACACCACAGAAGCAAAAAGGATCATAAGAGGATATTATAAGGAAGTGGATGTGGCTCAAGCAACTGAGCTCCCGCCTACCACATGGGAGATCCATGGTTCTCTTCCCAGTGCCTCCTAAAGAAGACAGTGAGCTGGTGTGATGGGCAGGCACAGCAAGCTGACACAACAAGATGATTCAAAAAGAGACACAGGAAGAAAAACATAGTGAGAGACATAACAAAGCAGGGAGCAGAGGTTCCCAGTGCTTCCTAAAGAAGACAAGCAAGACAGTGAGCTGATGCGATGGCAGGCATGGCATGCTGATGCAACAAGATGATGCAACAAGAGACACAAGAAGAAAAAACATAATGAGAGACACAACAAAGCAGGGAATGGAAGTGGCTTAAGTGATTGGGTGCCTCCCTCCCACATCGAAGCTCCAGGGTTCAGTTCCCAGTGCCTCCTAAAGAAGCAATGAAGACAACAGACACAGGAAGTGCAAACAATGAGGGGGTGGGGAGAAATCAATAAATTAATTAAATAAATCTTAAAAAAAAAAGAGGATATTATGAGAACTGTATGCCAACAAAATAGACCATCTAGATGAAATCAACAAATTCCTAGAAATGCACAAAAAACCTACATTGACTCTACAAGAAATACAACACCTTAACAAACCAATCACATTTAAGAGATTGAATCAGTCATCAAAAATCTCCCAACAATGAAGAGTCAAGGGCCAGATGGCTTCACAAGTGAATTCTAGGAAACATTTCGAGAAGAATTAAAACCAGTCCTGCTTAAACTCTTCCAAAAAATTGAAGAGGAGGGAAAATTACCCAACACATTTTATGAAGCCAACATCAACCTAATACCAAAGCCAGATGAAGATACTATAAGAAAAGAAAATTACAGACCAATCTCTCTAGTGAACATAGTTGCAAAAATTCTCAACAAAATACTTGCAAATAGAATCCAACAGCTTATCAAAAGAATTATACACCATGAACAAGTGGAATTTATTCCTGGTATGTAAGACTGGTTCAACATAAGAAAATCAAAATATAACACACCACATTAACAAAAAATAAGGGAAAAAAACACATGATCATCTCGATCAATGCAGAAAAGTCATTTGACAAAATCCAGCTTCCTTTCCTGATAAAAACACTTCAAAAGACAGGAATTAAGGAAAATTCCTCAATATGATAAAGGGAATATATGAAAAACCCACAGCCAACATCATACTCAACAGGGAAAGGTTAAGTATTCCTTCTAGTATCAGGAACAAGACAAGGATGCCCACTGTCACCACTGTCATTCAATGTTGTTCTAGAAGTTCTAGCTAGAGTAATTAGACAAGAAAACAAAAAAAATTAAGGGCATCCAAATTGGAAATGAGGAAGTAAAACTCTCACTGTTTGTGGATGACATGATCTTATATTTAGAAAATTCTGAAATATTTTACAACAAAGCTGTTTTAGATAATAAATGAGTTCAGCAAAGTGGGAGGATACAAGATGAACATGCAAAAATCAATAATGTTTCTCTATACTACTATTGAACAATCGAGGAGGAAATCAGGAAAAAAATTCAATTTACAGCAAAAAAAGACTCAAATACCTAGGAATCAATTTAATCAAAGAATTACAGGACTATATTCAGAAAACTACAAAACAATGCTAAAAGAAATCAAAGAAGACCTAAATATGAAAAGAAATTCCATGTTCATGGATTGGAAGACTAAATATTGTGAAGATGTCAATCCTACCCAAAGTGATTTATAGATTCAATGCAATACCAATCAAAATCCCAACAGCTTACTTTACAGAATTAGAAAAAGTAATTACCAAATTTATTTGGAAGAGAAAGTGCACCCAAATAGCCAAAAGCATTCTAAATAAGAAGAGTGATGTGGGAGGACTTTCACTGCCTGACCTTGAAACATATCACTAACCTAGAGTGGTCAAAACAGCATGGTATTGGGAAACGGTTGTGGCCCAAGTGATTGGGCTCCCACCTACCATATAGGAGGTCCAGGGTTCGATTCCCGGGGCCTCCTGGTGAAAGGCAAGCTGGCCCACGCAGAGTGCTAGCCCATGCAGAGTGCTGGCCCGAGCAGAGAGATGGCACAGCAAGATGAGGAAACAAAAAGAGACAAAGAGGAGAGACAATAAGAGACTCAGCAGACCAAGGAGCTTAGATGGCACAAGAGATTGAGCACCTCTCTCCCACTCCGGAAGGTCCCAGGATTGGTTCCTGGTGACACCTAAAGAAAAGACAAGCAGATACAGAAGAACACACAGAGAGCAGACAGCGATCACAAAACAACTCAGGGGTGGAGGGGAGAAATAAATAAATAAATAAAATCTTTTAAAAAGCATGGTATTGGCATAAAGATAGAAACACAGATCAGTGGAATAGAATTGAGACTCCAAAAATAAACCCTCACCTCTAAGGCTAACTGGTTTTTCACAAACGTACCAAGTCCATGTTAACAGGACAAAACAGTCTTTTCAACAAATGATGCTGGAGAGAACTGGATATCAAAAACTGGAACCAAAAAGGACCCTTATCTCACTCCCTATACAAGAATCAACTCGCCAGACCAAAAAGACAAATACTGCATGATTGCGTTACTCTGAACCAAATACATTGTGTAACATATTGTATGAGTCAAAAAAAATTTTTTAATGTATCCAGTACATTTAATTGAGAAATGTATGTTTTTATTCAGCTGTATTTTCTTTTTATTTCTTAATTATTATTTATGTTTTAAATTATTAAATACAAAATAACATTAAAAAAAAAAAAAGAACACAAAAACCTAAATATAAAAGCCAGGAACATAAAACTACTAGAAGAAAATATAGGGAAACATCTTAAAGATCTGTGGTAGGTGGTTTCTTGGATCCTACACCCAAAGCACGATCAACAACAACAAAACAATAGATATATGGACCTTCTCATTATTAAACACTTTTGCACTTCAAAGGATGTTTTAAAAGTGTGGAAATGCAGCTGACTCAATGGGAGAAAATATTTGGAAATCACATATTATATTGGATAATAAAGTTTTAATATCCAGGATATATAAAGAGATGCTACAACTCAGCAATAAAAAGACAAACGACCTTATTAAAAATGGGCAAAAAGACTTAAATAGACATTTGTCCAAAGAAGAAATACAAACGGCAAAAAAAAAAAACATGAAAAACTATGAGATATCATTTCACACCTATCAGAACAGCCACTATTAAAAAGACAGAGAACTACAAGTGTTGGAGAGGATGTGGAGAGATAGGAACACTTATTCACTGTTGGTGGGAATGCAGAATGGTACAGCCACTATGGAGGACTGTTTGGCAGTTCCTAAAGAAGTTGAATATAGACTTGCCACGTGACCCTGCAATACCACTACTGTATATACCCAGAAGAACTGAAAGCAGTGACACGAGCAGACATCTGCTCACCGATGTTCATAGCAACATTATTCACCATTGCCAAAAGTTGGAAACAACCCAGGTGTCATCAACAGACAAATGGATAAACAAACTGTGGTCTTTCACAGGATGGAATATTATGCAGCTATAAGAAGAAATGAAGTCATAAAGCATATGACAACATGGATGAACCTGGAAGACATTATGTTGAGTGATATAAGCCAGACACTAAAGAACAAATATTGTATGATCACACTACTATGAACTAAATATGCTGTGTAATCCCATGGAATTAATAACTTGAATATGGGTCACTAGAAAATGGAATGAGGTTAGAGAATGGAAAGCTGAGGGTTAACTTGTGCAGAATTGGTAAAAAGCTTGTGTGAATCTTTGGAAATGAATAGAAAAGGTGAAAGCACAGCATAATGTTTGTAAATAGCAGTGCTATTGTATGGGTATGATAGTGGTTGAAAGGGAAAGACTAAGATCCTCTATATTATTAAAAGGAAAGATAAAAAGTATAATATGGAACTGTATAGCATAGTAAAGCCACATGTGAAATATGAATATAAGTAAAATTGCATATATAATACAGTTTTCTTTGAAATTGAACAACTATATGTTAACACTACAAGATGTTATTATCAGACAAAAAAAAAACACATTATACTAAATGAAAGAAACCAGACACAAAGTACTACATATTGTATGATTCCATTTATATAAAATATAAATATAAATCAATTTATAAAGATGAAGTTAGATTAGCAGTTATGTAGGGCTGGGGAAGGACTGCTAAGGGGTATGGAGTTTTTCTTTTTGGAGTAATTGTTCTATAATTTTTTTGTGGTGATGAAGGCACAATATTGTGATGATACTAAAAGCCATTGATTATACACTTTGGATAGATCATATGGCATATCAATGTAACTCAATAAAACTGCTTAATAAATAAAAACTTGTGCAAGAATAGCCAGAAATAGCAGCTATGTACAACAAGGGAAGCATAGAGAGATCGAGGGATGAAGAATTTTCTTGTTAGTTTGTTTTTTATTATTGTTATTGAAATGAAAATTCTCTAATGATGATTGAAGTGATGAATGCACAACTATATGATTGTACCAAATACCATTGATTGTACACTTTGGATGAATTGTATGCTTTACTAATATATATCAATAAAATCAATTTGTTAAATAATAATAATAATGAGATGCTATGACTCAACAACAAAAGACAAACAACCCAATCTAAAAATGGGCAAAAGACTGGAATAGACATTTGTCCAAAGAAGAAATACAAATGGCAAAAAAACACAGGAAAAAATGTTCAACATCAGTAGCAATTAGGGAAATGCAAACCAAAGCTATAATGAGATATCATTTCACAACTATTAGAACGGCCACTATTAAAAAGACATTAAACTACAAGTGTTGGAGAGGATGTGGAGAGATAGGAACACTTATTCACTGTTGGTGGGAATGTAGAATAGTACAGCCACTGTGGAGAACTGTTTGGCAGTTCCTAAAGAAGTTGAATATAGATTTGCTATGTATATTAGTCAGCCAAAGGGGTGCTGATGCAAAGTACCAGAACTCTGTTGGCTTTTATAAAGGGTATTTATTTGGGGTAGAAGCTTACAGTTACCAAGCCCTAAAAAGTCCAACACAAGGTATCATAAGAGGTACTTTCTCACCCAAAGTCTGTGGTCACGTGTTGACGCAAGATGGCGGGCAATGTCTGCAAGAGTTCAGCCTTCCTTCTTCCTCTTAAGGCTCCGTGGTCCCAGCTTCTTCCAATCTCAGTTGTAGGCTGGCATAAGGCTTGTCTGTCTCCCCTGGGCTCATTTCTTTCCAGGCTCAGCTGCTTTGGTCTTGCCACAAGGTCAGCTGGAGACAATCAGGTTCATCTCTCCTCCCAGGGCCATGACTATGGAGTACTCTCTCTTCCTGCACATCTGCTTCCGTGTTCTCCTTCTCTGTGAATTTACTTCCCTGTCTTTGATTGAGAATCTATTTATATAGCCCACAAGGGGGTGGGGGCAGGCCCTTATAACGTGGTCAAATAAATGCCCTAATCTTGATTTAATAAAGTAAAAGTGAAACCTCTGAACATAACACAATCTAATACACCCAGAGGAACAGACCAGTTTACAAACACAATCCAAAATCTATTTTTGGAATTCATAAACAATATCAAACTGCCACACTATGTGACCTGGCAGTATCACTACTGGGTGTATGCCCAGAAGAACTGAGAGCAATGACACAAACAGACATCTGCACACCAATGTCCATAATGGTGTTATTCATGATTACCAAAAGCTGGAGACAACCCAGGTGTCCATCAATGATCTAAATATATTGTGTAAACTCATGGAGTTAAAAACTAGAATACGGGTCACAGAAAATTAGAATAAGGTTAGAGAATAGAAAGCTGAGGGTTAACTTGTGCAGAATTGGTGAAAAGGTTGTGTGTTAATCTTTGGAAATGAATAGAAAAGGTGAAAGCACAACATAATGTTTGAAACTAGTCATGCTATTGTATGGGTATAAGAGTGGTTGAAAGGGAAAGATTAAGATCCTGTATTTTACTGAAAGGAAAGCTAAAAAATGTAACATGGAACTGTATAGCATAGTAAAACCTCATGTGAAATATGAATATGGGTAATATTGCATGTAAAAGACTTTTTCTTTGAAACTGAATAAATGTTATGTATGTTAATGTTATAAGATATTAATATCAGGCAAAGAAAAACACATTATGCTAAGTGAAAAAATCCAGACAAAGTACTACATATTTTATGTGCAAGGTTTTTTTTTCTCATTTTAGGAGGCACTGGGTATTGAACCTGGGACCTCGATGCATTGTATGATTCCAAATATATATAATATAAATATATAAATCAATTTATAAAGATGGAGTTAGATTAATGGTTATGTAGGACTGGGGAACTATAGAGGAATTGAGAGGTGACTACTAAGAAGTGTGGAGTTTTTCTTTTTGGAGTAATGAAATTGTCCTAAAATGTTTTGTGGTAATGAATGCACAATTCTGTGATCATACTAAAAGCCATTGATTGTACACTTTGGATAGATTGTATGGCATGTGAATATATCTCAATAAAACTGCTTTTAAAAAAAAAACACAGTGGAGAAAATAAGAGATAAGAATTTGCTATATGCCAGGCACTAGGCTAAACATTAACTCTTTTAATATTCACAACCCCATAAGGTTGATTTGTCATATAAGTGATAGAGGGGCCATTGGTGAATTTTAAACAGAAGAGTAACATAATTGTGTGCTTTAGAGATAAAGGATAACTATGGCAGTTGTGTAAAGGGCATTAAAAAATAAAAAGGAAATGTATGCTTTTTTTAATGCCTGTAACTTTGAATCATCCCCCAAAGGAATTTTCATAAAAGGGATTCCAGATTCTCAATACAATTTATACCTAAATTTATTCAGTACTTTAACCCTTCTTTGTGACTTGCTACCAATACACAAAATTCTGTAAGGAAGTCATATATTAGGTTTTGTGACATGGGCTCCCTCTGTTGGCTGTGTAGCAACAAAACAGCAACCATTTGACATCAGTATAAGCAATTCCTTTGTATCATAACAATAATTCATTTGTGTTTTTTGATTTTAAGAAATTCAGAGGTCTTTGCCCCTAATTACAATAATCTATAAAGAATTCAACTAAAGAAATGTACTGATACAGTCCTCATTTTCATTGGCATGGTTCCATTTCTTCATTAAAAGCCATTTACATTTATTAAACTGGACAGCTATTTAAATTTCATAATAGAATTATCCAGCCCTTCCTTCATTTCCCATTGTGCCCGTAGTTACACAAATGAACTTTATTGTCACTTATTAGTAATAATTGCTCATTGGGAATGTCATTTCTATACAGATTCCAGACTGTCTAAACTCATGACAGGTTGGCTCCCAACTTCTCCAAATGAATGGCTGGCAGAGTTCTGCCATAGGGACCTGTACCCTTAAGGCTGTACAAAGAATCATTCACTCATTCACCAAATACCCACTAGCACTTGCTCCAAATCAGCTCTGTGCTTGGGAGTCAGATTAATAACATATATCCTGACCTCAAGAATAGTTTGGTCTAGTGAAGAAAATATTTGACATCTGAAGAAATACTTCTAATTCAAAGAAGACTGTGATATGTGCAATAGTACAAAGTGCCACAAAAGCAATGGAAATATTAAATATGATTGAGAGATTTCAGGCAGACATCTTGGAGAAGATTTTATTTGGCATGCATAGAACATGTTTTAGTTTGCCAGGATTGCTGTAACAAACACTATAGGCTAGTTGACCTAAACAACAGGAATTTATCATCTCACAGTTTTAAAGGTTAGAAGTCCAAAATGAAGGTATCATCAGGCTGTGCTTTCTCTGAAGTCTGTCAAGTTCTGGTGATAGCTTGCCAGCAATCCATAACTCAATCTCTGCTTCCATCACATGGCCATATGTCTCCTTCTCTCTCCTACTCCTGTGTCCAAATTTCCTCTGCTTACAAGGACTTCAGTCATATTGGATTAAGGCTCACCCTTATTCCATTTGGACTCATCTTAATACGATTTTTTTTTCTTAGGTACTGGGGATTGAACCCAGAACCCCATATGTGGGAAGACGACACTCAACCGCTGAGCCACATCAGCTTCCCGAGTTGGTTTTTTCAATTGTTTTTCTTGTTGTTTGTTTTTGTTTTTTCAGGAGGCACCAGGAACTGAACCTGGGACCTCCCATATGGGAGACAGGCACTCAAACGCTTGAGCCACAACTGCTCCCTTAATAGGATATTTGAAGACCATATTTACCAATGAGGACCAGAGATTAAGACTTGAACATGTCTTTGTGGGGAACATGAGTCACTCTATAACAGAACATAAGCTCCAGGATGGCAGGATTTTTTGTCTGTTTTGTTCACCTCTATGTCCTAAGTTCCTACAACTGTGCCTAGAGTGTAGGAAGTGCTTAATAGTTATTGAATGAATGAATAGATTTTGAAATCAATAATAATTTTGCTGGCAGAAAAAGACAGGGAAAAAGGGTTCCCCTTTTGAAAAGGCTTATCCTCAAAACATAGAGATTTTTATTTCCTATTGTTTGTTTATTAACCTGTATAAACCCTTCCCTTGGCTCTCCATTACTTTTAGAAAAAAAAAATTTAATTGAAGTATATATTCATACATGAGCATACATAAACTATAAGTGTTCAGTAAACACTGTGAACTTACAAAACAAACATGCATAACATACATACAGGGCTCCCATACATCACCGACCCACAAACACCCTGCATTGTTGTGAAACATTTGTTAACAAATCATGAAAGAGCATCGTCAAAGTATTACTACCAACTATAGTCCGTATCTTCCTCCCCTACACATTTTTTAAGGATTTATTTATTTATTTACTTTTATCCATTTTTAAGCCACCCCCCCCCCATTTTTGCTGTTTCTG
>JAQZBX010043259.1:0-21732 GCA_029593785.1 Cabassous unicinctus | reverse complement strand
ATAGCGGTTTCACTTTCATTTATTTTAGATTCGATTATAAAACCAACATATCCTGCTCAGAAATTCTCCATGAAAAAAGATCCACATAAAATTTGAAACCCTCAATCAATCCATCATGTCCTTTAAAAAGCAGTATCGTGGGACACATCTCAAACTCATTAAAGGAAATGGGAGGGATATATAATTAGAGCAGTTAAAATAATGCATAATATCCTTCCTCAGAAACAATTGGTTCCTAAGTTAGACCTTTACAACCAGATATAAGTAATTCCACATTGAAAACTTGTCAAATTTTGGTACAGAAGTACCATCTCACTATTGTCTCAAGTTTACATGTGCTGTTAGAAATTTATCTTACTTTTGATTTAAAAATAAATAAATAGGGAAGCGGCTGTGGCTCAAGCAATTGAGCTCCCATTTACCATATAGAAGACCGGGGTTCTATCCCCAGGACCTCCTGGTAAAAAAAGAAAAAGGGCTCCCAGACCAGCGCAGAGAGGCGCAGGTCCCCGCACGTCGCAGTAAAGCAACGCACCAAAAGCACAATCACGCAACCAGATAGAAAATAAATAAATAAATAAATAATAAATAAAATAAGTGTATGTATATCTGTATTGGAAATATATATAAAGGAAGCTTCCTGATATAACTTACTGCTGAGTTAAAAGACATTGGCTATGACAGGTGTTTTCACAAGGGCTTTTCTGCTAGCTTGATAAATAGAAAAAGAATTAGTTACCTCTCTGGAGTTATTCAACTTGATTTCTCTAAAAAAAAAAAAAAAAAAATAGATGCCAAACACAGCAGAGCACAAAGAATTTCAAAGGTAGAAGTAATCTTAGGAAGCCATTTAGGTGATAGGTTCTCACTGATCCTAATGCACTCCTGGAATTTTGCAAAGTGATATAACGCAGGTACCAAGAGACTAGAGAAGAAAGAATGTTTAGTAGGATGTGGAACATGTCCCTTACTCTAAAAAAAGACTTCCTGGCTTCATAGCAGAACAGTAAATTGCATTAAGATCTCTAAGTAACAGATTTCATTAGACAGTTCAAATAGTTTTAGTGCCAGGTCTCTATAAGTGGTTTCTGGTGAGTTCTAGGATTAAGTAAACAAACACTTTGGTCATATACTAATCAAAGAAATATAGACTGTATGATGCATACTATATCTAGTCCACTAATCCTCAATTTATTGGAATTGCAAATTGCAGTTGGAACTTGAGTGGGACGGTGACCACTTACTCAAAATAAAAGTTCTGAAGACAGAGAATTGGACTAGAAGCAGCAGTCATTTATTTCTTGCTCATGAGAAAGGGCGCACACCCAGGCTAATGAAACTAGTACGAGAACAAAGAATATATGTTGACCCTGACACAATGTGCCAGTTCCCTCCCTCCCTGCCTCACCCGTTTCCCCATTGGCCGGGGACTAAGGGCTTACCATCTTAAGCACAAAAACTAGCCCAATCATGGAGCGACACCCTTACTGACCTGGGTTTCGGGGAGATGAGCTACAAGGTGGGGAGTGTAGGAACGTGGGGTTTAACTTGTTGCGATTAGGATTCGAGCAAGAATGTAGAAGGGTTAGATAGGACCCAGACAGGAATGTGGGAGGGTGAGGTAGACCGGGAGCAGGGAATTTAGTTTGAGAAGAGACCACTTTTGTTCTATTTCTCTCAGAACTGATTGGTTTTTAGAATAACCTCTTTTTTTCTCAAACACCACCACTATTCTATGGCATATACTTGAACTTTGGATTAAATAGAACTAAAATTAAGTTTGTCTTTGAATTTTTCATGACATCCTAAGAAAAACAACAAGGTGGATTTGGTCTCTGCTGCATTAATAATTATTTCCTAAATAAATCCATTTATCTATCAGTATTAGATTCATCATACTAATAGTGAGCAACTACTACATATGCATCTATTTTTATCTACATTTATTAAATACAACAGACTTCCTGGTATTTTAACATTACTATCATAATTACATTTTCAGATACTAAGACCAATCACACCTATTACTCATCATTTACATTTATCATAATGTCTATACATCAGTCTAAAAATATCGGTTGCTTTACAGAGAAATTGTTATACTTACTGAGGACTGTGGCTTGTCATTTACTCCATTATAAAATCACATAATATTCTGACATATGAGCCTGTTTTAGACATACAAAATAGAGCTCATCCTAGAAGCCACTTAATAAAATCCTTAGGGCAAATGAGTATATTTGAAGCCCTGGTTACCTCAGAGATCATCATTCTCTGAATATGTTCTTTGCACAATTGAGATCATCTCCTGTTACTGATTCTCGGCTTTATGCTTCAGGAAATTTATGATAGGTTGTTTTCTGCTGAAGGCCTCACTCTCTTTAATATTCTACCTGCTCTAGTCTGAGGAAAGTCCCAGTTAGTGGACTACAAGGCCCTAGGACAAAAATCTTTTTCTCCAGTCACATACTATTGCTATTTTTACGATTCTATCATTTTCATAGTTTTAAAAAATGTAATCTAAAGGTGCAACCTGAGGCTCTAAAGTAACGAGGCTAGTAAATGAATAAATAAAATATGCTCAAGACCCACCACTGACACATCTTCAAAAGGAAGAAAAGGAACTTCAGTAATCTGACTTCAGACAGAAGAATACAAACCTCAATAATCTAAAAATTATTGACAAACTCAAATATGTGTGGTTACCTGAATTGTTTTAATCAAAGGGCAACATTTGGGCCATCTCTATTCTATGAAAATGATTCAATATTTCATAAATGAAGAAATTAGAGATAAAAAGAAAATACAAAGCAATGTCAGCTAGAAAGCTTGTTCTATAAAAGACTTTCAGACATTTTCCTCTTCTAAGCATTTTTACTACTGATTATCAAAGTGCAATATCCATGTTGAATAATCATATCACCATTTCCTTTTATTAAAAGGGGTTTAATATTAAACATAATACTGTTTCTCCAGTATCACTTTAGTCTTTATTAGCCAGTAAATTAATTTAGAATCTTACAAAATATTTTTTAAGTTTAGCAGCTATTTTGCAATAACACATACATATGATTTTTTTTTTTTTTTCAGGAGGTACCGGGGACCAAACCCACGACCTCCCATATGGGAAGCAGGCACTCAACTGCTTGAGCCACATCCACTCCCCACAAATGAATTTTAAACGTTAATAAATGAATAATTTTCACCAACAACTGTCTAACTGTCTAATTGGAATACCAGGCTTGTGTTCCTACCTCCATTCTCAAGCTATCATTTCATTTATTTAAATAAGACTTCAGTAAGGGCTTTCTACAATAAGTTCCTGTTCGTTAAGGCAGACTGATTATTAAATCACATTTTTAATAATGATCATATTATTATTAAATGATCATATAATGCTGTTATATGATCATATCTTAATTTCTCTAAGAAAATCCTTCAGTTAAATACAAGAAAATCATAAACTGATAAAATGAAGTATGTATCAATACCTATTTATGGAAATAAGTATCACATATAATAAGATATACCAAGGGCAGTGGTAAGTTTGTTAGCTCCTGTTGATAATATTCATTTATATTTAGAGGATTTTAAATCGATGCAATAAATTTATTTTGATGACTGGTTTGAAAAAAAAAAATCATCTTCAAAATCTGCCACAGTCCTGCATGTCATTTCACAAATTCAGAAATGCTGCAAGCAAGCTCATACTAACTACTCTCAATTAATGTCTATTATGATTAACCTATAGGAACTCTTGTTCCCCCAAACCAACGCTAAAAGACAGCCCAATATTTTTGGTAGATTTCTGAGTGTCATCTCTTTCTTTTAAAAATCATTTCAAATTATACCTTAAAAATTCAAAGAAGACACAAATTATACTTTTCACAAATGATTTCACTTTCTATTATATTTCATTTTGAGTTTAAAATCCTATGAAAAGCTTATTCTCTTAACATAGTAGATAATCTCACAAGCAAAACAAAAAACAAACAAAAAAAAAAAACCCATGAGTCTAGCTATCTTTCCACAATCAAAATTACTGGTTCAGATTAGACCAGGAAAGAGTTTCTTTCCCATGCAATACAAAGAAGAAGAAGAAAAAAAAATTTGCAAGAAGAAAGCAGAGGCTTTCCTTTTGAATACCTTTAAATAGGAAATGTGCTGTATAGCTATGGAACCATAGGTCTTTAAATTTTAAAGAGAATTTAGAGGCCACCTAGTTCAGTCTTCTACACAATGCATAATCCTTTCTAAAATAGTCAAGGCCGGAGGTCATAAACCTGAGGGCACTTTGCAGCCCATAGATGATAGTCTTTGGCCTTCAGAGTATTTTTTTAATTATTATTAAGCCAACACACAAAAATCCAGATCTCTTCCTTCTCTTGAAAATTCACCTGGAGCTAAGTGTCTTCTGTCCCTTTGGATGAGACCTGCCCTCACTATTTCTCCACAGCTCCCACCACTTCCAATCAGTGCACTTCACTCAGCTCATTTAGCAGCCTGGCTGCTGTAAGGTTCTGAGCATTTGGGTCTGTAATCACTGTTCCAGAGAGGTGGTTATCCACTCTGCAGCCGAACATCTCCACTAAAGAGAAGACAACTCACAATGCTGCAAGCTGACTAGGCAACTCTACACATTAGAAATATCTGTCTAGAATAATTTCCAGACACTGGAACTAGTACTGTCTTCTGAGGCAATGAAAAGGAAGTTTATTCTCTTCAATGGTAAAGCCTTCTAGATATCAGAAGACAATCAACCTTACTAGGGTTTCAGGTTTAATTTAACATCTCCAGGACCTGCAACTATTCCTCATAAAGTTGTTATGCAGCCTAGTCAGTGCCCTTGGCATGCTCCTCAGCATGGATGATTTCTAGTCATGATTTATTTATTATTTAACTATTATTTATGTATTCACTTGTTATTTAATATTCTAGTTATCACTGTTCTTCTTCATATGTAATAATGTAATATTTCCTTGATCTAGATCAGTGGTTTTCAAAGTTTTTTGTCTCAGGACACCTTTATATTCTTAAAATTATTGATATTTACTGCATAAGAAATTAAAACTGAAATTTAATTAGTTTTAAAATATATGTTGGCTCTCTCTGCCTGGAGGAGACTGCACCAGATTTCAGTGTGTATTTCCATCTTTCTCTCCCATTTCTCAGTGAGCTCTATTCTTTTCCCCCATTTCCCAATAAATTATTTTTACTGGCCTCACTGAAAAACAAATAAATAAATAATGTTACCATAATAGCATAGTTCTATGAAAAATAAATATATTTTCCTAAACAAAAAAAATTATTGAGAAAAGTGACATTGTTTACAATTTTGTGAATCTTTTTAAAGTCTGGCTTAACAGAAGACAGCCAGATTCTATCTGCTTTTTCATTTAATCTGTTGCAATATCAAGAGTAACCTCTGAAAAATGCATGAGAGAATGAAAGTAAAAAGTGCAAATAACATCTTAATATTATAAAAATAGTTTTATAATATTAAGGGACCCAGGGATCCCCAGGGTTCCCCAGACCACACTTTGAGATCTGCTTAATTAATGTAGCTTAAGTTTCAGTTCATTTTTCTAGCATCCACTTAATTTTTTTGGTTTGTCTTGAGCTATGGTCAAAAAATCCCCACCCATATTACTACCAAACCAAACCTCCCTCTTTTAATCTAAATATAGACCTATACGTATATATCCCCATAGATTTCAGAGATATTCCTTTGTTTGGTAGGTCATGCTATTGGTTCCCTGCCCAGATTCCCCCTGGGCACCCGTCCTCACTCAGCTCTTATGAACACTGGCTGGTAACTCACAGCCACCCCCTTCTCTAGAGAATTGCTCTCAGAAACTGGAGCCACCCTGACTGGGAAGCTACGTCCATGCTTCCCAATGACTGCATGACAGGCCAATGATTGCCACAGAGTACAAAAAGCCAGCCCCAATGATACAAAATGGAACTAACTGTGTAGTGTAGCTTTTGTTCCAAAGCTTCTGTGGGATCAAATTGAAGTTGGTCTCTGGCTGAGATGACATACTTCCTTAGCTGTTATCCCCTGCTTTATCCTGCTTCCCTCACTCCCCTTCACTTTAAATCTCTTGAACCAGAATCCCTATTTCAGGTTCTACATACAGGTAAACCCATCTAAGACATCTTTCATCCCATTAGGATTATTAACCAGCTGCAGCAGTGCAGCATCTCAAACATGCAAATTCTCAGAGCTCACTCCAGCCCTACTGAATCAAAAACTCTAGGGGTGGGACCCAGCAATTTGTGTTTTAATAAGCCCACGTGATTCTGATACTCACTAAAATAGTAACCACTACTCTTTTGTAGTAGTTAAGAGCATGAGATTTGGAGTCAAATTTAGCTTAATCACTTCTTAGCTATTGTCCTTAGGCAAGTTTCTGAACCTCTCTGTTTCTCAGTTTCTTCGCATGTAATATGAAGATGATAAAGTTATCCATGTCATAAGATGAAATGAATTAATATATGTAAAGTACTCAGAGCAATGCTAGTACTTAGTGCTCAATAACTTAAGCTGCTATCTTTTTTATTATTATTATCTCATCATCATCATCTTTACCACTGTGTTTCATCCAAGAAGCAGCTCTGTTGTCAAAGAACACTTGGATCTGAAGTCTTTTATGGGAATGCAATCTTTGGAATCTACTAAGCCATATGACTTAGACATATCACTTAACCTTCATTACCACTATTTATAAATTAGCCATATTAATTTCTATTTCACAGAGTTTTGGGGCGATATTAAATGAGAAAATAAAGTAACTAGTACAGTAAACACATATAATAAGAAGCAATAAATTTTCATTATAAGTAGTATTATTTAGTGAGAACTTAATGTTAATACATGAAGGCATCGATGTTGGCAAAATGTTTGTTGAGAGAGAATCTGTTGAAGTCATTGATAAGAACATGAATCAAGACTAAGGAAATAGCACTGTTCTCTAACTCTATAGAAGTCCTTCCTTCAAGTCTGAGATCTACTTATTCATATGTCTACATGGTTGTGCAACCACTTACAAATAAATTAACTATTAGCTTAGAAGAAAAATAAAGGAAAGTTATATTTAATCATTATATTTTGAGGATCATTATATTTGAGGATCATAAGACAATGTATTTTACCTAAATCCATATTTCATTATACTGAGGATGGTAGTTACTAAGAATTTATCAGTCTTCAGTAAAGAGTTGAGGTATATTTGATAAGTGATGACTGAAAATGAAAAATAATGTTGTCTTACACAATTACTTGAAAAGTCATGAATCTCATCAATTTCATAAAACTACCAATAAATCTGTATGAGTGACAGATTCCATCCCATAATAGCTGAATTTGAAAATTTTCACAAATTAGGATTATACAGACCTTGAGCTCATGTCTATCATGAACACAATCTTCTTCATGAAATTTTCTTAAACACTGAATTTTTTAAATGTCAGCAGTCCATTGTATTTTTGAGACAAACAGTAGGTGGTTGTTCCCAATCTAATTACATTCCAACTACAAATATGTCTATAAGGTCATAATATTTTCTAATGATGTCACAAATAGGAGTATTATCTGTTAAGAGAAAAAATTTACTCTGAGAATTCTAAAAATGAAAACTACAAATTTCACATCATCATACCTATATTCATACTGCCGAATAAATAAAAGTAGCGAACAAATCCATGAAGAAAGACAGAATGTAATGGAAAAATATAACTCTGTCCAATATTAATCTAGGAAAGTGAGACATTATACATGCAGTTCAAATGAAATGCTTTAAAATGCCTTAATTAGTGTACCACTATTTTTAAGTAAGAGTCATTCTCAGATGTTTCTGTACCACTTGCTGACATAGTGGAGGGTAATGGTTGAAGTAACTGTTCTCTTCCAACTTGGAGATTATTTCCATTCTCTAAAAGGCAGGAACAGAAAATGACTAGAAAGGAAGAGTTATAGAGTCTCTGCTCTCGTCTAGTCCCTTCTAGTTTCTCCATTCACATCCCTGCTCTTTTCTTGCATAATTATAGATATCCATAAAAAGACAATGCTATCTATAACATAGTAAGTGTTAATAATTGTGGAGCTAGTTTTTATATGGTGTGTCGTGGGAACGCAGGCTCAGGCAAAATAGAAGCTTTCAGCAAATTACTGCTTTATTACTTACACAGCACAAAGACTCCAAAAGAGATGACCTCTACTTGTGTCCCTGACTTTCCCAGAAATAATATTAGAACTTTATACTTTATTAAGCCCTACCAGAAACAAACAAGTGAGTAGGGGCAGTATTTTGGATAAGAGAACTGAGGTTTCTTCAAGATTACACTGATAGTCAGTGTCTGAGATAGGATTACTAAACAGAATTTCTGACTCCAAGTCTAGTACTCTTTCTTCTAATTGTCCTGTTGTTATTATCTGGGTGAGGAGTTCCCAGGAAAAGGCTGCCTAAATTTACTATGAGTTACCAAATAATAATTCCAAATAAAACATTGGACTTGACTGGAAGACCATGGGTTTATCATCAGATTCCTCTCCTCTGAGTACTCTTACAAGGATAAACTACTAAAACTCACTGCAAATCTCTCTTTTTAATTATTGCTACTTCTTATGTAAATTAATTATTGAAAAATAAAACATTTTATTCTAGTAGGAACTAAACTCTTTGGAATTCAATCAATTCTAGGTAACTCACTTGATAATGCAGCTTATATCAAAATACAGAGGTATCTGATCCTTTAAGTGAGCTGGTTCTAAGGGAACCAAATCTGATGTTTTAGTTAAACAACAGATATTTATTGAGTCATTCTACCTCCATTGGTCGTAGTCTAAGGGAGCAGTGTACTTTAAACATTAAGTATAAGTCAAGGAGTACTGAGAAAGATAAATAAAAGGCATGTTTTAGTTTCCTAGGCTGTGCAAAGCAAATACCATGAAATGGATTGGCTTAAACTATGGGAATTTATTAGCTTACAGTTTGGAGGCAAAGCAAATGTCCAAATCAAGGCATCATCAAGGCAATGCTTTCTTCCTGAAGACGAGCTACCAGAGATCCTTGGCTCCTCTGCCACATGGCAAGGGACATGGCAACATGCCAGTATCTGCTGGTCTCTCCCTTCTCTTCTGTGTTTCTTTGCTTTCAGATTCTTGCTTCTGGGATTCTCTCTCTCTCTCTCTCTCTCTCTCTCTCTCTCTCTTTTCCTTCATTCCATTTATAAAGGACTCCAGTAATAGGATTAAGATTCATTCTGAATGAGGTGGGTCCCAACTTAACTGAAGTAGTCTCAACAAAAGGTCCTACTTACAATGGGTTTACATCCACAGGAATGGATTCAATTTAAGAACAAATTTTGGGGGGTACATATAGCTTCAAACCTCCACAGGCCAAGGACAAGGCAAGTCCCTAAAGGGGAGCTTTAAGGCAAATCCCCAAAGAGAAATAATAGAAATTAAAGATACGGAAAAGACAAGCAGTTAAGAAAATCTTATCTGATTAGAAGGGAGAAAATTATCTCTAGGCCACATATACTGCATGTAGATATGTATTCATCTATGCAATAGTAATCTTTCAATTACTGTTTCTGCTGTGTGGTGGGGTCAGGGGCAGCTTGGAGATACACTGAGATGGGGTACTGGCCTATCTTTCTCTAAACTTTAAAATCTTCTGATATTTGAGAAGAGAGAGAGTGAAATGCCCATCAGAACTACAGCAGTAAAGGAAGCTTACAAGGATTGATGTACACTCCAAATGAAGCCACTAGACAGAGCAAAAATAATCCTAGGGATTTCAAGGAGGTGAGAGAAAAGAGTTAAAGGTTTCACTCTTTGAAGAGATAAACAAAAACGAAAAAGGAATAATGATTTAAAATAATAGTCAATAGATAGATCAAAAGGTGTTAACCATACTTGAAGTCTATTGTTTATACCACATAACCTACTCTTTTTAACTTAACATGATGTGGACATTGAATTCTTTTTAATTTGAAAACTAAAAAGATAATTTTTAATAATGAACCCATCATAGAGATATGCATAACAAAACCAATCCATTACTGTTGTCCATTCATTTTTTCTATTATAAATAATGATGGCATGCAGATAAATCTTTGTGTATATTTTTTATTGTTTTATAAGTATTTGTCTGCAAAATACTTTGATTAAAAGTACTGCATCAAGGAATAAGATGTAATGATGCTTGAATAGAGGGATAGATATATAATAAAACAAGCAGAGCAAAATGTTAACAGTAGAATCCATGTGGTAAGTATATAGATATGCATTGTAAAATTCTTTCAACTTTTTCATATGTTTGAAATTTTTCATAATACAATTTTGGAAAATTTTATATATTATGAAGGCAAATTCCTAGAATTGGAATAGATTTTCACAGTATGTGCACATCTTTAAACTTTATGAAATTAAAACATCAACCAGAAAGTGTCAATTGCCTCACACTCTCAAGACCACTTTTGAGCATTTTTCAAATCCTTGCCAGCTTCCTAGTGAAAAACTGGTTATCCATCTTTTAACTTATCATTTATATGTGCATTTTTAAAGTTAATATACAATGAACTGAAAAGCTTCCTAACATATTTGCTTTCAGATTTGATGTTTGTTATTCAAACTAGGAAGCAGTAATCAAGATTCCAGCACCCACCCAAGGGCACTTAGCTTATTAGCAAACGCAATACTCTCAAGAATACCTTACAAACCAAATTATATTGGCAAGAGTTACTTTCAGTCCAGCATCATACACAGGCAGTGGTGAGTAATGCCTGCTTGTCAAACGGATCTGATTCACACGTCATGAGAAAAGACTCTTCATTCACAAAAAAACTCCTCTCCCATTTTATCACAATGTTTGGAATTCTAACCCTCAGTGATTTCTTCCTTTGTGTCCAAGCAGCTAGGTCCCCACAAATCCTCTTAAGATTCAACCACATAATTATATTACACCCATGGGATGGAATGCAATGGAGCCATTAAAAATTACAATGGAATTCTAATTTTCCAGGCAAGGAAAGATATCCATGATACACTGTTCATTGCAAAAGACAAGTATGTATGTGTGTGAATGATAGAAATGTGTGAAAGGATATTTACTAAAATATTAATAATGGTTACCTCTAGTTGAAAGAATTATGGGAGATTTTTACCCTTATTTATCTTTGTTTATTGTTTATTTTTTATAATGGATATATATCATTTTTATAACAGAAAAACAATAAGGCTATTTGCATTTAGATAAAAGGAAACTGAAAATATCCCAGGATGGGAAAATCACTAAGCCATCAGGACCTTAATAAAATTTAATTTAGCAAGATTTTCAAGTCAGAGTTAAAGTTCCCTAAGGAATGAGACCCAGATTCAGCATATTTTAAAGGGGATAGGAGAAAAGGGTTAAATGCAGACTAGGCAAAGAGGTCTCCAGTTATGCATAAGGCCAGCCTAGGGATGGATATGTATTATGCATCACGAGAGAAAAATCAATCGGCAATGGAAGGCATGTCAGATACAAGAGAAACTAAAAGGGAGAGAGCTCGCTAAAATCTGCATAAACTCTTAACTTTACTAGACTTCCTGCTTTCAGTGATAAAGAAGAAAATACCTCCTTACAAATGATGTTCACTTCTCCCCCTTACAGCTGGCCTAGAATCTAATGACAGTTAATTTACTTTAAAATATATTTAAACATCCCTAATTTTTCTTAATTTATACCTTACAAAGCCAAAAAAGGAGAACATGATGTGTTAAACTACTCACCTCAGTAGGAAGACATGTCTGTATACAGGCAGATGCTCCTTGATGTGACGCCGCGGTCCCACTTTTAACTTGAAAATGTGTTTTGCACATGTACCCATCAGAACAGTCCTGTGTTCCATCACCAAAAAATACATAAGAAATGTAAATTATTTTAAGAATTCATCATTCTAAGAATTACAACTTCTCATAAATTCCAAACTAAGCAATGAAAACTAAATATATTAAACAAGTAAAACAATTTTAAAAAACTAAATATATTAACTGAGATGAGATAATATACTGAAATACCTAGTCCAATACTCCCTACACATAATAGGCACTCAATAAATAGAAGTTTTATTCCCCTACCTTTCTCATTTATTAATGACCTTTCCCTTCACCTAGAAAGCTTTTTTTTTTTTTAATTAGAGAAGCTGTAGGTTTACAGAAAAGCATGCAGAAAATATAGTCTTCTAGAAAGTTTTGATCAAGTCATCCCCCCACTTTTTTTTGAGCTGTCCATAGCACCTAGGTCATAGAGAAAAGCTTTAAGTTTGCAGCTATTAAAAAGCATTTAACCCAAGTTTTCAATTCTTCGGTTTATTCTCCGGGAAAAAAGCATTCTGTTTTCAAAGAAACAGAAGCTTATATTTCTGAATCTGAAGAAGTATGAAGGACTGGAAGTTTACCTCAGTATCATATTGAGACAGAAACTGCTGGGAAATGCAAACAGTAGAATTTGATCCTACAAATTCTTTAGAACATTCTGGATTAGTAAATACTTCCCTTTTAAGGTCACTATCTGAACACAGTACAGCTTTAGAAAGCTTGGAAATATTGAAAAAGAAAAATACTGCTTTTAAACAAGAAGGAATCCAGCAGACATTTGGGCCAGATAGCAGTTCTGAAGGTTAGAATGACATGTCTGTTTTGGATTGTTCTCTTTACAACTCAGATGAGAAGATATTTGCTTCTGGAAGCTACCTAAAAGAATTATATAGCATTTAAATAGTAAATCTACATATACTTGGTAAAATCAATATTAATAGGATAATGTAGTGAAAAATTATCTCTTACCACAGTCCCCTAGTCTACCCAGAATTAGCCAGTCTCTTATATCCTTCTAGAAATATTCTATGCATATATAAGTATATAAAAGCACAAATAAGCATATGTGTGTACATCTGTATATTATGTGTGTGTGCTCTCCCCCTATACATGGCACTATCCATCTATACATTATGGCTCAATAGCTCTGTTTTATATAAATATATGTATATCTTTTTCTTTTTTTTAGCAGGTACCAGAGAATGAACCCAGGACTTTGTACATGGAAAGCAGGTGCTCAAAGCACTGAACTATACCCACTTCCCTATATTTTTTAACTATCTTTTCTAAAATAAATATAATTTTGAAAATAAAATAAAAAAGCATTTAAACTTAAAGAAATATCGGGCCATATAATTAATATTGATTGTCATGGCTTACATACAGCCACGTACAGAGGTTTTACAAGGACTTGCGACATCTTGAAGAATTGAAAAGACCTCCCATTTCAATTTCTGGATCAAGGCAAGATCTCCATTAAAATGTCCCAGAGAGGTAATAATAAAGAATCTGCCTGAAAAGTAACAGGAACCAGTCCTTTACTTCCTTACATGGCAACCACTTCCATTTTGGTATATTGTACTCTGAGAAAGTTTTGGCTTACATTGCATTGAAATGTTTCCCTTTAGCCTTACCTCCCTTGTACTAGTTCTGCCCTCTGAAGTCTAAATCCTTCTCAAGAGCTGTTCTTCAAAGGGTTGAAGGCAATCAATATCATTTTCAAATATTCCTTGCAATATATGGTTTCCAAGTCCTTTACCAATAGTACTTCTCTCCTGTTTCTTGTACTTGTTCTTAAAGGCACTGATGAGTAAAGTTTGTTTAATCGTGGTCAGTTCCATATTTTTAAAAGGCATAACTTGTTTGAATCCAATAAATTCCTCTAAGAATGTAACAACTCCTCAAGCACAAACATACTCACATAGCACTTAATGAAGACTAACTCCTCATCAAATTGTCATGCCAACATTCATATTTTAACAGAATTAAAATAACACTTAAGGAATATGTGGCTACAGAATCTGATGTAGTAAAAAATAGAGAATAGCATCACAACTAAAAAATACACACTCATAATTCACTCAAATAGTTTTACTAAGATTTGAAATTTTCAGTTTTTAAATATGAAATAAGAAAAAAGTTATAGTTTTATGAGGGTTTTCATAATGAATATCTTTCTTGTCTGTAAGGTAAGCTATCAGATACCCAATAATATATTTTTTTAATTTTTCTTTAAGGTTAGCATTTTGTAGATGGAATTATTGTCTGAAATTACAGCTCTTTATCATCCAATCAGAAAGCACACTCTCTGACTGTCTTCTACCACTAAAATCTTTATATTTAAACAAAGTATATGAATACTAATATTGGCCTAAATTGAGAAAGGTATATGTAGTGAATATAATTGTTGTTGTTTTTCACCAAGCTTCTTTTGGAACAATAGCCAGTTTCCTCTAAGTAATCATCCCCTTCTCCACTGTCAGTGTCATCATGGCCTGTTCAGCTCCAGGGGTGAGCAGGGACTCTGATCTGACCATCAGGGTATCAATTCTTGTGGCCTCAGAGACTCAGAAGGGCAAATGGTCCAACAGAGCCAATGAGATACATTAGAGACTTTGGTTTGGCATGGGATGGGGGTAGGGAGGATGCTCTCTTTTCCACTGGATTTGAACCAGAGATAAAACTCAGGTAGTGTTGGCAGCCATCACGTACCTAAATTGACCTAAGAATGAAGCCAACACTTAGGAAGGCAAGGTCATGAGATGTGGCAGGGAAACCAGATCCTCATAATACTACTTACACCAGCCATATCTAGAGCTAGGTCTACCTCCCAATTTTTCAGGTACATGGGCCCAAAGAGTCCCTTCTTTGCTTCACCCAAATTGGGTTGGGTTGTATGTGAGTGCAATGAAAGACTCTTGCTAAAATATGACAGTAGGTTAAAAAAAAACACTGCTATTTTCTTCTGCATTGTATTATCACTCTCACTATGGTAGATAATCAATAGCTGAATACATAAAAGATTTACTATAACATAAAATAAAACTATAACAGTATGTGCTTATGAGAAAAACTACTGGCAGACCACAGCTTCAAAATGATGTAGCAATAAAGAAAAAAGCAAGCGGTACTTCCAAGAATATGGCAGATTAGAGAAACACAGGACTCACTTCTCTCTGAGAAAAACAGCTAAAGAGCAAGCAATAACGGCCTGGAAAAAAAGTGCTCTAGGGTTTAGGACACCAGGGGAAGGATGGACACCACCCAGCAGAGAGAGAGGCACAGAAAAGAATCTTGACAGAAAGACTGTGAGTAGAAGCTGCAGTGGCAGCTGCCAGCACCCTTCCTCCCACCATCTGAGCTTTGAATTCTCTGGGCTCTGGCCACAGCTATGGACAGAGGGAGCTGCAGGGATCTACCTCCCCAGGAAATGGGAGAGAGAGGGGTGCAGCCTCAGGCTGATGTAACTTTTAGCCAACAAATTTGATCTGCTGTGTCCCATGAGCACCTACAGTCCGGGTGGGGCCGCGCCATTGTTTGTCTGGGGAGCTAGCACAGGACCAAAGAGATCCAACCCTCTCAAACACCCTCCCTACTGACTGGGACTAGTTGTTGAGGATGCAGAGAGGAGTGGAATTTTTTCCTACCAGGGAAAAGGGAGGGGGCTGCCAGCAAATGTTGGAAAACAGCCTCTGAGAAAGTTTAAATAGCAAGGCTCAGAATAGCCTTGAGGTAGTATCCTCTGACACAACTTCAACCAGGCTTTGAACTGAGAGGGCTGATGAAGAACAACATTTGTTGGCGGACCAAGAAAGTGAATATGAGAAAACTAAAAGTAAATAAGAGAGGCTTTTTTCCGGCCTTTACAGCCTCCCTCCACAAGTCCCTTGGAAGCAGATCTCCAACCCATTGCTGGGTTCATGGCCCAGATTTGAGCAACTAACAGGAACAATCCTATAGAGCTAGAACAGATTGAACCAAGAATCAAAAATTGGCAGTAACACACGGCCTTCCACCACTAAATCCCTATGAAAGAGAAAGAAATTGAGCATCAGAGTAAATTCACCATCATAATCAGATGTCTAGACATCAGCAAAAACTTACTAGACATACTAAGAAAATGGAAGCTATGGCCCAAGAAAAGGAATATATCAAAGCCCCAGATGAGACACATGATTTGAGACAAACTAATTGATGAGATTCATCCAAATCTCCTAAACCAAATCAATGAGTTGAAAGGCAATATGGCTAAAGAGATAAAGGAAATTAAGAGGACACTGGGCAACCACAAAGAAGAATTTGAAAACCTAAATAGAAAAATAACAGAGCTTATGGGAATGAAAAACACAATAGGTGAAATAAAAAACACATTAGACACAACAACAACAACAACAAATTAAATTAAAAAAAAAAAAAACATATTAGAAGAGGGAAGCAGATGTGGCTCAAACAGTTGGACATCTGCCTACCACATGGGAAGTCCCAGGTTCAGTTCCTCATGTCTCCTACAGAAGATGAGCAAGACAGCAAGCAGAGGCGTTGGGCCAGCACAGTAAGCTAATGCAACAAGATGGTCATCAATGAGATGATGCAACGAAGAGACAAAACAAGGAAACACAATGAGAGACACAATAAGCAGGGAGCAGAGGTGGCTCAAGCGATTGGGTACCTCCCTCCCATATGGGAGATCCCAGGTTTGGTTCCACCAGTGCCTCCTAAAAAAAAGAAGACAAGCAGACACAGAGAGCACACAGCGAAAAGATACTGAGAGCAGACAATGAGCACAAACAATGGGGGAGGGGTGAAATAAATAAATCTTAAAAAAAAATAAACACACATTAGAGGGGAGGCAGGTAAGATGGCAGCTGAATAAGG
Source organism: Cabassous unicinctus (assembly GCA_029593785.1). NCBI lineage: Eukaryota > Metazoa > Chordata > Mammalia > Cingulata > Chlamyphoridae > Cabassous > Cabassous unicinctus. Next base: position 4,991 of record JAQZBX010043259.1, on the reverse strand, counting down.
AGCTCTAAGAGTCAGCTCATATTACAGGGCAGTTAGTAATCATGCAGAACTATCCAAAGCACCAGTTTGGGGACCCCAGGAGACCAGAAGAACATCCTACAAGATCCTTGAACGAATGGAAACAGGAGACTGCCCATCTGCAGTGAAGCTTTATGAGTAGAGCACTCCATGCCATGGAGGCCGGAGCCCATCCTCCACTGGTGGCACAAGCCACCTCTGAAGCTATTCTGTGGCTGGAGTTGGAACTTCCATTTCCCAAAAATGGGGGAGGAAGAGACAGTTGGTCACTGACTTCAGCTACTGACTAGTAAATTTGGATGGCTAAAGTATAATCCTAAGAACAGTTAAGTTTATACCTATCCAAGTCAGAAAGAGGCTGGTAGCTGCCATTTTAACTCTGACCCCAGAATGAGGGAAACTAGGCCTGACTGAAAATCACAGTGATGCTAGGGACTTGCTTTTTTCCACCCAGATCAGATTGCAGCCCTAGCCAAGGCTCCAGCTCCATATCCAGCAGGTAGGAAGCCGGCAGAACCTGTACCAGCCTCTCTGGGCAACTGCAGGCACTTTTGGCCCACACAGACTGAATAGTCAGGCACCTGGGGCTCCATCCCTGCACTCCAATAGGATTGGATAGGATGTTTCCTTGACCTTTCTGAGCAACTGCAGATGCTTTCCGCCTGCACGAACTGGTTTGTTGAGTGCCTTCAATTCCATCTCCACTCCTGCACCTCCCATAGGATAGGAGGGGGCTGGTGTTTCCTCAGCCTCTCAGGGCAATGGCAAGCACTTTTGGCCTGTATGAACTCGACTGTTGGGTGCTGTGGCAGTTTGATACTATTTATGAATTCCAAAAAGCAATACTGCTTATGTTTGTAAACTGGTCTGTTCCTCTGGGCATGATACCCTTTGATTGGTTTAAATTCAAAGGCTTTACATTCACTTGATTAAATCAAGATTAGGGCTTTGATTTGAGTCCCTTAGTGAGCTATATAAGTGGACACTCACTCAAGGTGAACAGAAGTAGATACACAGAAGAAGATACACAGGATTAGAGAGAGCTCCATAGACATGGCAGTGGAGAGAAATTGATCCTGGAGCCTTGGGGAGAGAAGGGCCATTCACCTGATAGTATACAGGTGGCCTTGTGAAGAGACCAGAGCAGCTGAGCATGGAAAGAAATGAACCCTCCAGCCTAAGCTGAGATTGGAAGAAGCTGGGCCCATGGAGCCTTAAGAGAGAGAAGGCTGAACACTCTCAGACATCGCCCGCCATCGTGCTTCAATGTGTGGCAACTGACTTGGGTGAGAAAGTACCTCTTAAAGTCCCTTGAGTTGGACTCCTTAGGGCCTTGTAACTACAAGCTTTTACCCCAAATAAATACCCTTTAAAAAAGCCAACAGATTTCTGGTACTTTGTATCAGTACCCCTTTGGCTGACTAATACAAGCACCTATGGCTCCACCCCCATTCCCAATAGGACAAGAGGGGGGCAGTGTTTCTCCAGCCTCTCTGGCTAACTGCAGGTACTTTTGGACCATACAGACTGAAAAGTAGGACACCTTAGCTCCATCCCCGCCCCCAAGTAGGATAGGAGGGGCTGCTGTTTCCTCAGCCTCTCTTAACAATTGCAGGTACTTCCAGCCTACAGAGACTGGACTGTTGGGCACCTGTGAATTTACCCCCAACTCTTAATAAGATAGGAGGGGATTGGTGTTTCCTTTCCGGGCAATGGCAGGCACATTCAGCCTACACAGACTGGACTGTTAGGTGCCTGTGGTTCCATCACAACACCATAAAGGGAAGAAGGGATGGTACTCCCTTAGTCTCTCAGGGCAACTGCAGGCACATTAAACCTACATGAATTAGATTGTTGGGCACTTTGGAGGGTCCATCACCACCACTGGCAGGGGAGGAGGGGGACCAGTGCTATGTCATTCTACCTGGGAATCTGCAGTCATTTTGGACCCACATGGCATAGATTGCTGCCCACAACTGCAGCTCCATCCCCACCCCAGGCAGGGGAGGAAGGGGCATGAAGTTTCATTGGTCTCTCCTGGCAACTATAGAGGATCTTGGTCTGCATGACTTAGATTATTACACACAGCTGTGGCTCTGTCCCTACCCTCTGGCAAAGGAGAAAGGTGGGAGAAACTTCATCGGTTCCTGGGCCAAAGTGGGCAGCTTCAGCCGCCACAGCATACAGTACCAATTACATCCTTGGCTCCTACTAAACAACCAGCAAGGGAGAAAGGGCAAGAAAGCCCTAACTAAAGAAAGAAACTGTGCCCAGAAAAAATATATCTAGTAAGCTGGATGCCAAGACACCAACAAAAAATTACAATCCATACCAAGAAACAGGAAGATATGGCCCAAAAAAACCAAGATAATAATACTTACCTGGCAGAGGAGATACCATGATCACAAAGGTGGTTTTCCCAGGGCAAGGCTGATCCATTGCACTGGGGATCTGCTGACCCCTGCGATTTCCCCAAATGTGGGAAGCTCGACTACATAATTTGTGTTGGTGGGGGACTGTGCCAGCGCTTTCCCCTGATTTAAAAAAAAATAAAAATAAAAATAAAACAAAAAAAACAAGATAAGCCTCCAGATGACATAAAGGAGTTGAGACGATCTTAGATGTTCAAACAAATCTCCTTAATAAATTCAATGAGATGGCTAAAGAGATTAAGGATATTAAGAAAACACTGGGTGAGTACAAAGGAAAATTTGAAAGAACACATAGAAAAATAGCAGATCTTATGGGAATGAAAGGCACAATAAATGAAATTAAAAATACACTGCAGGCATATAACAGCAGATTTGAAGAGGCAGAAGAAAGGATCAGTGAACTGAAAGACATGGCCTCTGAAAGTGAACATACAAAAGAACAGATGAAGAAAAGAATGGAAAAATTTGAACAGGGTTTCAGGGAATTAAATGACAGCAAGAGAAGTGCAAACATACATGTCATGGGTGTCCCAGAAGGAGATGAGAAGGGAAAAGAGGCAGAAGGAATATTTGAAGAAGTAATGGTAGAAAATTTCCCAACTATATTGAAGGACATAGATATTTGTGTCCAAGAAGTATAACGTATACCCATCCAAATAAATCTGAATAGACCAATTATGAGACACATACATTTTAGAATGTCAAATGCCAAAGACAAAGAGAATTCTGAGAGCAAGAGAAAAGTGACACATAACACACAAGGGATACCCAATAAGATTAAGTGCCAATTTCTCATGAGAAACCATGGAGGCAAGGAGGCAGTGGTATGATATATTTAAGATACTGTAGGCAAGAGAAAAATTGCCAGCCAAGAATCTTATATCCAGCAAGATTGTCTTTCAAAAATGAGGGGGAGTTAGACTATTCACAGATAAACAGAAACTGAGTTTGTAACCAAGGGACCAGCTTTGCAGGAAATACTAAAGGGAGTACTACAGCCTGAAAAGAAAAGACAGGAGAGAGAGGCTTGGAAGAGATTCTAGAAATGAAGATTATATCAGTAAAAGTAACTAAAAGTATCAAAAGAGTGGTGAAAATAAAATATGGCAGATAAAAGCCAAAGGTCAAAATGGGTGAAATATGAACTGCCTTTACAGTAATAACATTGAATGTTAATGAATTAAACTCCTCAATCAAAAGACACAGATTGAAAGAATGTATTAGAAAATAGGAGCCATCTATATGCTGTCTACAAGAAACTCACCTAAGACCCAAGGATACCAAAAGATTGAAAGTAAAAGGCTGGAAAAAAAGATATTCCACACCTGCAGTAAGCATAAATAAGCTTTAAGAGCAAAACTGTTATTAAAGACAAGGAAGACATTATATGTTAATAAAAGGGGCAATTCACCAGGAAAAAATAACAATTATAAATGTATATGCACCTAACCAGGATGCCCCAAAGAACATGATGCAAACACTGGCAAAACTGAAGGGACAGGGAGCAGATGTAGCTCAAGTAGTTGAGCACCTGCCTCCCACATGGGAGGTCCTGGGTTCAGTTCCCAGTGCCTCCTAAAGAAAACAAACAATGAGCAGACAAAGAGCAAAACAACAAGCAAGACAATGAGCAAACAACAAGCTGACAATGAGCAAATGAAAAAAAAAAAAAAATACAAGCGGGGAGTGGATGTGGCTCAAGCAGTTGAGCACTGGCCTCCCAATGGGAGGTGCCAGGTTTCTCCCAGTGCCTCCTAAAAAAAAAAGCAGACAACAAGTGAAAAACAACAAGCAAACAACAAGCAAAAACAACAAGCAAACAGACAGGGAGCCATCTCGGGGTGGGGGGAACTGAAGGAAGAAATAGATATCTCTACAATAATAGTTGGAGACTTCAATACACCACTCTTATCATTGGATAGAACATCTGGGCAGAGGATCAATAAAGAAACAGAGAGCTTGAATAATATGATAAATGGACTAAACCCAATAGATATATACAGAACACTGCACCCCAAAACAGCAGGATATACATTCTTCTCAAATGCTCATGGTTCATTCTCCAGGATAGACCATATGTTGGGTCACAAAGCAGATCTCAATAAATTCAACAAGATTGAAATTATACAAAGAACTTTTTCTGATCATAATGGAATAAAGTTGGAAATCAACAAAGGCAGAAGGGAAAATTCACAAATACATGGAGATTAAAAAACACACTCTTAAATAATCAGTGGTTCAAAGAAAACATGGTGAAAGAAATCAATAAATATCTCAAGACAAATGAAAACGAGAACACAACATATCAGAACCTATGGGAAGCAGTGAAGGCAGTGCTGAGAGGGAAATTTACAGCCCTCAATGCTGCATTAAAAAAGAAGAATGAGTTAAAATCAATGACCTAACTACACAGCTGGAGGAATTAGAAAAAGAACAGCAAACTAATCTCAAAGCAAGCAGAAGGAATGAAATAACAAAGATCAGAGCAAATATAAATGAAATTGAGAAAGAAAAAAAAAAAAAACAATAGAGAGAATTAAC